>VDFB02378952.1:27886-44103 GCA_007258455.2 Sequoia sempervirens | reverse complement strand
ACAATCAAGTGTATGTCCATATACAAAAATGGTGAACAAATGCCAACCCAAACAAAAATTTTGCTAATATGTGGGTATATGCCATCTTGGTATCTATTCAATATTTACATGCCAAAATGTCTATCTCATCCTAAACTACTGGTGGATCATTAAAATGGAGCCTCTTTGAAGCACTCATTGCCTCTAAAGGTAACACAAGAAAAATTCAAACCACAATTGAGATTAGTTATACTATATAATTTAAAATCGAATAATTAACATCAAAATCAATATACATTAAATTATAATTGAACTCTAAAATTGTAATCTTGATTACCTGAAATATCCGTCTCTTCAAAGGGTCAAGAGTTCTAGAATATGCCCCTCTCAAAGAACCGACCAAACCATATTTTGTAATTTCAATCTATATAGGTGAACAAAAACATAAAACTAATCCAAGTTAGCATACAATTGTCAGTAATAGGAACATATAAATACCAAACACAAAATAAAATGAACACATACTTCTTTAGGTGTTTCGACACCTCCTCCTTGAGCTGCTTCAACACCTACTCCTTCAAGTGTTCCAATAAATCTTGCTTAGGTGTTGGCCCTTGTCAACAGGGCGTGTAGCTCATGATCCACAGCATAAAAATGACAAGTACATATGAGCACACACCAATCTATGTGTAGAGTGTATGTATAATCAATATAAGATCTTAAAATTCTTAATTCAATCAAATTTGAGTTCAATTACCTTGCCCTTATCCAACATTACACTTCCATAATCTGGACAAGGTTGCACCTCGCTTGCAGAAGGTATTTCCTACAAGAGGAAAATAAGATAAACATATAAGTTATTATATAATTTCATTTTAATGACAATTCAGAGGACAAGAAAGTATACAATAAATAAATGTAAATGAATGAGTGCCAAAAATATATACTGTGTGCGTGTCCAGGCCAAATGAAATGGCCCTCAATGTGCTATCTGTCACATTTGTCAGCTCCTCCTCGGACATCAACTATTAAATAGACCATGTAAATAAATATTAGTACATTATACTATCTCTTATTAATATTCATTTAAAAACAAATGCAAGTTATAAATTCACAACTTAAATTTTACCTATGTCACGCCTCCAATGTCCCCCTCTCTAGAAAGAGAGGACTTTGTATGGTGTGCTCCACTCCCCTGCGTCTGATCTATAATATCCACATCATGGAAGTCATAATCGGAAGTGTCTAGGGGATGCTTGACAAGCTCTACAAGAGGACCCAAGCATATTTGGCGGCACATGGAGCAAGTATGTGGTACACAAATATGTGGACCTGATGAGGATGATGCAGCAGCACTCGAGCCATCACCAACATCACCAGAATGTGGGCAGAGGCTACTTCTGAAGCATCAGAGCAAAGACCACTCAAAGAGTGAATGGCGTGAATGAAATGCATTGTGGCGCATCACGCATAATATCTGGATGGTATCTTTGGAGGTGGCGGAGGAAGCGAGGAAACATGTGGTGGGTATTACCTCTAAAGCACTGCTCTATCTTGGGGCATACCTCCACCAACGCCCTAGAAGGGTCCAATGTCAAAGTAATTGACATGATGCCCTAACACAAACTCAGCATATAATTTTTTATAAAGTAAAATGGTACATCCAAATTGTTGTTCGGTGGTTTCAAAAAAACCATACACCAACGATCCCAAAAATTTTCTACAATGTCTCTATGAGTGCACCATTTTGTAGAAAGTTTTGTTTTATTAACATTAACTGACAAACCAGTGCGAGGGTTAACAAATAAAGAGGCTATTTGGGCTTTGGTTATTCCAAGATCTTTCACATCATCATAGGACAATCCAGATGCATAATATTCTCTCATGTTTTCTCGCCACGAATGAAAGGCATTATGTTGTGAGGAGAGGGTTTCTATATTTTTAATTATTTCATTCATTGTGTTTGACATCGAAGATAATCGAGGGACTCTCGTATAAACTTCAGAAATCCCATCACTAGTCTTAAAGGTTATCTTCCATTCATCCCCTAGTTCGATTCTTATTTGGTGATAGCCACTTTTAAAATCTATCTTAGAAAAATACATGGACCCACTTAAACAATCCATTAGATCTTCAATTCTAGGTATAGGAAACCTATATCTTATAGTAATTTTGTTAATAGCCCTTGAATCAGTACACATACACCATTCCCCTCCTTTCTTTGGTACTAAAATTTTGGGAACAACACAAGGAATTAGGCTTTCCTTTGTCAAACCCTTCTTCAAGAGGTCCTCCACTTGCTTCCTTATCTCCTCATTTTCCATAAGTGTTAACCTATAGGCAACCTTGTTTAGAAGGCTAGCTCCTAGAATCAAATCCATATGAAGGCTAATGCTTCTCATAGGAGGAAATTCATTAAGAAAATCAGATGCAACAATATCCATATTCTTATTCAAAATATATTGTACTTCAATACGAAAATCATCAAGTCTTGTAGAAGTCATTACACATCTAGGTTTACAGACCAAAGAAAACCCTACTTCCTCTTCTTTCAAATCATGAAGAAATTCTTTACCAGTTACCACCATTACCAAAAAATAAACACCATGATAATGTTAATCTTTCTCTTAGCTATCTAACTATGTACTTTTTTTCATGTTTTGAGTATGTTCAGTTTTTCATCTTTAATTTTTTTGTTAAAAACCAACGTGTGGTATTTTTCACTATATTTTTAGATGTTCATCAAAAGTTCAAATAAATTACATTTTTATAAACTAAACTCCATTCTACACATGACAAAAAAATGATTTTCGATAAATTTTCAAAAAATTTAGGGGGAAGCATGCTCATTTTTTTGTTTTTTAGGATGTGTCCACTTTGAAAATTAGTAAAAAGTTATATATTCATTAAAATACAAAAACTCCTTAAGGCACTAAAACCTAACCATGTTTGTGTGCATTGGGAAAGAATGGAGCTTGATTGTGTGTTTACTTATCTTTACATTAAGCAAATGTGTAGCCCCAATTGAATGAGTGGGTTGTTTGGACCAATAAGATCTAACCATGTGTTTATTTGCCTCCATGTATTCACAAAAATGTTATTCATTAAAATAAACAATCGTTTTAGGTCGCCAAAATCCAAACATGTTCGTTTGTAATTTATTATTACATTTATCAAGAATAGAGCTTTGATTGCATTATCTATGTTAAAAATCCTAACTATGTGTCTATTTTTGCTTCACATTTTTCAAGAATAGAGTTCCAATTAAATGAGTGCATTGTTTAGGTTGCAAAAGCCTAACCATGTGTCTATTTGTCTTCTCATTTGACATGAATAGAGCTTCAATTAAATGAGTGCATTGTCTAGGTTGCAAAATCATAACTATATGCCTATTCGCTTTCGCATTCAACATAAATAGAGCTCCAATTAAATGAGTGTATTGGCTAGACTACAAAAATCTAATTATATGTCTATTTACCTTCACATTCAAAAAAATAAAACTCCAATTAAAAAGAAGTCTAACTATACCTACTTACCTTTAAACTCAATAAAATGAAAAGCTCCAATTAAAACAAACCTTGCATTCATTGAGTGAACCAATTTACCTTGGCTTAAACCCTTTAAATAGAAAAATAAGTCTATACAAAATGTAAGGCCTTTCAAGTAAAGTTGAAGGCCCTTGGAAAAGACCTCCCCTTCTCTTTAAGGATAGGTAGCAAGTATTTTTTAATTGTTAAAGGCATCAAAGTGGGGTTATGTGTAGTCGAACATTTCCTTATCCGTATGCCAAACTTGGAGTAGTTTCGAAATTTCGAAACATATATGTGAAACAGATTCTACTTGTTGTCGTTTTAAATTTTGAAACGCATATGTTTCAAGATTCCACCCTGAGTGCTCGGAGATTTGCGCAATTAAAGCAGTCTATTTTTGTTGAGATTTATCGTACCAGACCTATGAATGCCACGCGTCAGTCAAAAAAGGATCCGCCGGCACCACTAAGCCGCGTCGTTGGCTAAATCCTATAAATTCGCATTCGCAGGGACACGTAAGCGAGGCTCACCCTACGCCTGTGTCTCATGGCCACGTGGACTTGGGCAAGTTCCATGGCGAAGCTGAGAAGAAGACACACGACATGGTTAAGCTGCATCGCACCAACACCTCTGTAAGTTTTTGTTCTTCATAAAAAGATCACGCATTCCATTTTATCTTCCACTTTCTGTAATGTCAGTAGTTTGTTCATTTGGATCTGATGAAATGAATGTGTTTACAGGGCGAAAAAAAGGGTTTGATGGATAAGATTAAGGAGAAGCTTCCTGGACACCACAAAGAGGCTTTGATGGATAAGATCAAAGAGAAGCTTCCTGGGCGTTGAATAGCAACTGGTTTTTTGGCTGGTTTTATTATATGTTAAGTTGTGTGTAGCTACGCGTATTTACCACCTTTTGGTTTGAAGCATACTGTGGATTGTATGTGTGTTGTGTTTATCTTCTATATTGAATAAGAATGCAAGGGTTGATGTGTTTTTATATTGCAATGTGTTGTGTAGGAATTGGGAAGTGCACAGGGTATTTATACCTGCAGTTTTTCCATAAAGACATTGGTCTGGCAGTTTACTTTATGTGCCCACTGTATTTGCAGAGTTTCAGTACATAATCATTATAAATTGACAAATAAGTTAAAACCAGTAGTATAATGAAAGCCAATCAACTGAAATAAAAAGCTTTGTAAAATCGAGGTCGTTTTGGAGGAGACGGGATGCATTTTCTTAAGTTTATACAAAAACATGATCCACTTGCATTCACCCATAAGATAATAACTAGCACTTGCACTCCAATGAGGTGCAATACTTACATCGATAGGCTGAGCCCATATTATTTACAGTCGTGAAGAGCCACACCCATATAAAAGACATTTCTGAGTTAAATTGTGTTGTGTGGTATGCGTTGTTACTAAAAGTAAGCAAAAACTCAATCAGGGGAACAAGATAATTGAAGGAATTCTTTAATGAACTCTATAACATGCTTGAATGTCATTGCAAGAGTACATGCTTTTGCTGATGTACTAACTGAATCTATTCCATTGTCAAACTTCAACAGACAAAAAATGAAGAATGACATTTCAGATAAAAAACTGGGAACTTGGCTTTTTTTCAGGTCTCACAATCACATGCCCATCAAAGAACCCCTGCTACGTAACCTAGGAAGCAATCATATCTCCTAAGCTTTTGGCTCTAGATTTGACAGTCATTAGTCAAGAAACATTGTTTGGATCCAGTCCTCTGTGTGATGGCAGAGATTTGTGAGTTGTAGGCCTCACCCAATATTAACGTGGAAGTTGTTACATTATTCTTTCTGAATGTACTAACAACAGACATAATCGGGAGTATAAAAAAATATAGAGAAATATTTTCTTCGACGACAGAGGATTTATACAATGACATAAAAAATCAGAAACAATATTAATTATCATATACCAACTAAAACTCGTATTCATTCAAGAATACAAAGTTGATTGAGATTTGACATGTGTATCTTTACTGTATAGAACTCAAAATATTATATTAATGACTAGGATTCATAGTTAGATTAGTTCTTCAATAAGGAGGATTTCTTCCATACAGAGATTATCAGAACATCATAACAATGTGGTCTTTAAATTTCACCATAAATTCAAGTACATGTCAACAGATACAGTGGCTGGCAAATATATTTGTCTTCCAGGCTTCCAAGTAAGAAAATCAAATCCACTTGTCATAATATGAAGATAGATTCTTCTTCAATGAGCTAAGGAATCGCTCAAGCACTTATCACAGGATCAAGAGCCATCTTGCCTATTACATAGTATTATAGCCGAAATAGACAATTCCTTATTTAAGCATTAAAGTGAAAATATTAGCCTTTTGGTATCTTTACAATTTATATACTTCAGTTTTTCCTTGAATAAGAAAAAAACAATCACAGGTAAATTTACATTTGTATGTAGATTACCAACAGCAAATATCACTATTAAAGTCATAATCTAGAATGCCAAAAAATGTCTGATTATTTCCTCCACAATCTGAAATATTACAACCATAAAATTGAGGTACAAAGAACTTTCTATCAAACAGGAAAAAACAGTCCTAAAAATTATTTTGAATGCATATTATCATTCAATTTAGGCATCTTTGAGCCCTTTGATGTAGCTGAATGTTGTTAGATCTTCCTTCTAAGGCAAAAGATAAGAATGTTGTTTGATGTAGCTGAATGTTGTTAGATCTTCCTTCTAAGACAGATCATTGGCTGTCACTGTCGAAGCACAAAAGATTGACGCCTTCAATGTGGTTTGAGTAATTTATTCACCTTTTAGTGTGCTTCGAATTTGGTTTACTTGGAAAGTTGTTTCTCACGAAATAATGGAGGTATTTCTACTTCCACGTTTAGTCTCCTTATTCTAGAAAGATAATTAAAATACTGAACAAGTTATAATCGAGTCATAAAATATTTATCAAGTTTTCCATTATTTTCTTAGATGTCGGAGAACTTCTTAACTCAAGTTCACACAAAGAATTAGAGACGGATGTAAGGAATTCTTTATATATTCAATTAGAGGCCAACAAAGGGTGTATATGGCATGTAATCAAAATGTTTTGGGCAGCTGTAGCCGTTGTTCTGCTCTTCCACGTTAATGGCCCAGTTAGTGTTGTCCAGGCCATGAAAGAGATTCACTTTTGCAATTCAAGGAATGTCTTGTTGATCCCTCCCAAATACTAAACTCATGGCATGGTTTCAACTGTTGTGAGTGGAAAGGAATCCAATGCCATCCTCACACTGCTCATGTCATTCATCTGGATCTGCACAATTCTGAGGATGCTCATTATGATTATGGTGATCGCCCTAATCTCAAAAGGCTTTGAGTAATTTAGCATGGGATTTTCTTTCCCTGTTGTTCAATCTGGAACAATTGGAGCACTTAGATCTCAGATTCGATAACTTCTCTCCAGGTTCCCATCCCTCATAGATTGGGAAGACTCAAGATTTTGTGCTACTTGAATTTATCATGGGTTGGGTTTAGTTGAGATATTCCTACAGAGATGGGGAACATGTCTTCCTTGCATTACTTGGGTCTCTTTGTCAACCATTGGATTTGGTTGAGAATGGTAGACATGCGGAAGTGGATGAGAAACATGAGATATTTATGAGAGCTTCTCTTGGATGAAGTGGATATGTCAGGAGTAGAAAGCAATGAGTTGGACAATGCTCTCTCCACCATGTACATCACCTTGATAATCTCAGCCAACTTTCCCATGTAGATATTTTTGATAATCTTTTAACTGTAAAGATCAGGCCGACATGGATTCCTAAATTCTCTTTGGCAATGCTAGATTTAGGGTCATGCAACATGGACAATGGGTTTCCAACATTCCTAATAACTCAATATGAGCTTTTCAATGTGGATTTTTCCAACTACAGTCTTGCAGGAAATATTCCCCAGTGGATATGAGGTGTCAATTCTCTTTTGCATCTCAATCTCTCTCATAATCACTTTGCAGGAGTTCTACCTCATTCATTGATAGGAATTCAATTATAGACTCTGGATTTGCATAACAATAATTTGCAAGGCTAGCTTCTGCTTCATTCTGATCACCTATTAGTGTTGGGTGTGTCAGAGAATCAACTCAGTGGATTCATTCCAGAAGAAATTGGTGAACATCATCTTGAATATATCTCTCTCTCAATTATCTCAATGGTAGCATTCCACCTTCTATATGCTAAATAAAGTTTGTGGATCTCTCAAATAACAAGCTTACATGTAACATTCCTGTCAGTTTGGAGGGAAATTTTCCACGATAGTTTGGAGACATGCTTTCTCTTTAGACTTTAAAATTTGGTAGAAATAAACTAAATTTGTACATCCCATCCTCTCTTGCAAACTATAAGTAGTTGGAGATACTAGATTTGAGCAACAATGACATGAGAGGGGTGATTCCAAATTCGATAGGAAAACTTCAAAATCTTAAAATTTTGATCTTGAGGTAAAATAGATTTCATGGCATATCCTCAGAAGTTACAACATTTCCACTTCTACAAATCTTAGATATTTCATCCAACATAATTTTTGGAATTATTCCAACTAACATCTCATCCTTCTAGGCTATGAAAAATCAAACACTCAACACTGAAATGTTTCTTGTCGGAAGTGATGACTGAATCTATGTACATCAAGCAAGAATCATTAACAAAGGAAAGGAGGTGGAATTTGTAAGATCATTGGCATTGGTAAAATGTATTGATTTATCAAATAACAATTTAATAGGTAGAATTCCTCCAAACATGAGATTGCTCGAGGGTTTAGTAATTCTTAACATTTCAAGAAACCATATTAGGGGTGAAATCCCAAAGAGTTTGGGGAAAATGCTATAGCTAGAGTCTCTCGATCTCTAACACAACCAACTATTTGGAATTATCCATTTGGATTTGTAGTCATTCACTTTCTTGGGTTACCTAGACATGTACCACAGTAATCTTTCATGAAAGATACCAAAAGAGGGAAAATTTTACTCATTTGGTGCATTGTCCTTTTCATAGAATTCAGACCTATGTGGCCTCCAATTCAATACAACTTGTTGTAGCCTTCAGCAAGTTAAACCTTGTCCTGTAAGCATTCAGTTAGAGATAAATGTTGATGAAGAAGAAGAGGAGGATATATGCTAGGGAGTTGGCCTGGGAATGAGCTATGCAGTTGGGTTTTCTATTGTAATTGGAGTGTTGTGTTTTACCACAACCTTGAGTAGAAAATGCTTCCAAGTGATGGATAACATTACCATTTATCTTTTTCAAAGGATTCAGAAAATAACTATCTTTTGTGGCCATTGCAGAAGTTTGTAAGATAGGTTATAAGCTCTCCCCTCCATTAGATTTTAGAGGTTATTATTTTCTTATAATATAATGTTGACCTACCTATTAATATTGAGATCAAGCTATTTCTAGTTTTGTAAGTATATGGTTTATGTATACTTTTATTATATAAAATTTAAGTTTTGATTATGTATCATCATGCATGTGTTATAAATTGTGGGGCATTCATTTTGATTCTTAATGTGATCCATCAATTAAATCTCTATTTCTTCATGTTTAAAGAATATGTCTACATTTTATTTTGGTATATTTGTGTTACTACTTTGCTTTTATTGGGTGGCATGAAAGATGGGTGCCATGGCTCTCATAAATAAATTGACTGACAACGCAATTACTTGCCAAATCATGAAGGATTTTCAATACTAAAAAATGAAGATTTTTACTAGGCTTTTTTAAAACATTTAATAGAGATGGGGAAGTATATTTCTCTTATAATCATGTAATTTTATTTTTTATAGATATTAATTTAGTTTTAAAGAATATTTAGATTCAATATAAATATAAAGAAGTATAGATTGATAAGCTTAATTAAAAGGTAACGTATAGTTAAATTTGATATTTATATTATTATTATTTTATATGATAATAATTATGATTATTTTTTATAATTTGATATAAAATTTATTACCTACAATAAATATATATATAATGTAATTTTTGAGGTGTATATTTAAAAATATTTATAAGTTAATTTATAATTTCATTAAAAAATAAAAAAACAATTAAAAGAAATATTTTAAGTAAAAATATCAATTAAAATGATTTTTTTGTTCATAAAGTTGATAACTAGTTTTAAGAATATATCAATTAAATTTGCTTTTTGTTCATTTATTTAATCAATTTATAATGGTTACTTATATTCTTTTATAATGCTTAGCTTTTTATTTGAATTTTGTTCTTAAATCATTTAAATTATTAAAAATTTAGTTTTCTTTAAATATTTCTTTAAAATATAGATATTTGCATTAGATTGTGGATCGCATATAAGAAAGATTTTTTTGGATGAATAAATCTATTACATTTAGTTCTTTTTTATGAGGGTGAATTATAATAGTTACTATAATTTTTTTATGGAAGAATACAATATTAGTAATGATTTCAATTGTTACACAAGAAGGTTGTGTGATTGTAGGAATGAAATCCCAACTAGCTCAAACATTGGTTGAGATGACAAAGAATGTTAGATGAACAAAATTATTGTCATTTATTATTATTCGTCATGGATTTAATAATGAGATAAAATTATTAAAATACCATCCACTAGTGAGGAAATACTTGGTTTCTTTCCATTCTAGATCTATTAAATAACAATATCCTTATCATTCTATCATATTTTTTTTTCACTTAAATTTAGATAAGGAAGAGGCGCCAATCGTGGGTATAGTATGCGATAGCCCGGGGCCCACTATTGGGTAATAAAAGAGAACAAAAAATCAAATCTTTTTGTTAATATGATAAGACAGGTACATGTCAAATTCACATTATGTCCTATCATAGGTAGACTATTTATTTGTCACCTTCCCAATATTAGGTGAATGCATGTTGATATATTTGTTTACATAATATAAATATTGTTTGTGTAGACATCCAAATTTGACCACTCCATATGGTCAAATCCATCTTCGTCACTCGTCTATTCCATCGACATTAATTAAATAATTTATTTAATTAATATTCCTCATTTGCCTAAGGTTCCTAAAGTATTTAATTTAATAAATAAATACTTTACCTTTCATCATATGCTCTCTAAATTAAATAAATATATCAATTTATTTAATATAGTCTTTTAAACTTTTTTCAATTTAAATCAATTTTAAATTCTCCCTTTTCTCTCTCCTTGTCACATCCCCCATAATCTTCTTGTAATCTAGATTAGTTTACTTAATCCATGATTAGGATGTGCAAACCTTTAATCAGGATTAATGTTACATGCTCCATATTTGGCCACTTGTCTCTAATCCTTCATTAATCTTCTTAATCACTTGTTTGCACAACCTTAATCTAATCACATGTCATTTCTGGTATGTCCTCCAAGTCAACCTTTCATAAGTGCTTTCTTTTATAAGCCTTGATCTCTTCCCCGTGTGAATTAAAAATTCACATTTATTCATTCAATGCATTTCTCTAGCCCATGTAGGTTGTTGGGAAATTCTAAATTCCCTCATAGGTCACATCAGTCACATGGGACAAGGACCTTCTTTATGAGGACCTTGTCTTATCCCTAAGGTACTCCCCAACCATGTGAATTTAAAATTCACATTTATTCCCCCAACAACTTCTCTCTTCCCCATGATGATAAGTAAGAAATTTTAAAATTATTCACTTTTCACCATCACTCTCATATGGAGACAAAAACTTCTTTTTTGAGGAAATCTAATCCTAATCCCAAGGTACTTTCAAGTACCTCTACCTCACATGTCCTTTTGACACCTCATCTTCCACATGGCAAGATGTGAGGGCTTGTAAGTCCTCAATTCACAACAACCCTCCATCTTTTCCATGTTGGTTAAATCCTAGCCATTGAATCCTCTAAAGACTCTTCCCTTAAAATGGAAGATTTTGTATCATTTTCAAAACATAACACACATTCAAGCCTTCAAGAATTCAACTTTCAAGCTCAAGCAATTGCATTCATCCTCCATTATTGCATTTTGAAGCTCTTTTGCATCCAATTGCATTCATCTATCAAAATACCCAAATCTTCCTTTGCATTCATCTTGCAATCTAGATCCTTTGTATATCATTTTCATCATATTTTCCATCAAGGAGAACACATTCAAGCTACACCAAAGGGCCAACCAAAAATATCAACTTGGATAATGTATATTTGTTGTTTCATCTTTCTCTTATTCAAGTTTAACTTAGGCTAATCTTGAAGTGTTGTTGTGTGTTTTCTACTTTGCATTCTTTGTTTTTTTGCATCTCATTTAGGGTAGTAAATCATGCTACACACATTTTTGGTATGCCTGGCAGTGGGACCCACAAACAAATCTTCTCTTTTATTGTGCTCTGTTGTTTGAATTTTTGCAAGTTCAGGTTACATAGAGGTAACCTTTCTACTGATAGGGGTGACCTTGCCCTCAACAAGGGAAACCTTTCCCTCAAAAAGGGAAACCCTTGCCTAAATAGAGGAAATTTTTCCCTTGTACAATAACCCATCTGTGAAACAGGAAAAAATTTGCTCCATGTTTCCTAAACAGGGGCTACCTTGCTACTAACAAGGGAAAATTTTCCCTCAACAGGGGTGACTTTGACCTCAAGACAGGTGACCTTTTCCTCAACAGGGGAAATTCTTCTCTAGACAGAGGCGACTCTAAGGTAAAAATAGTTACTTGAAATTCATTTTTGAAGTTCATTTCTTGTTGTTTTTCTTAGTACTAACCCCCTAACCTGTTTTGTTGGTGAATGTGCTTGTTTTGACTAAAATTTTTGCAGTTGTTTCATATTTTTCTAAGGCCAAATATCTAGACTACTAACACATTTTTTGCATGGCAAATGGGCCAAGAAAATTAGTTAGCTTATTTTTTTGTTGTTTTCATACTAGTTAGGCACATAGTTTAATTAGGGAGAGTCAATACATTATTTGTTATGTTTGAAAGTGGGATATTGATGTATCCAATCCCCTTATTCCATTTGGCGATCTTGGGTGAAGATAAATCATAGTCCACTTAGTCCTTTGTGATACCTAGGAGGCACTATATCCTTCAAGCTTTCTCCTTGCACTTCGTGTGAGCTTGGGGACTAGCCAAAAATGTTTAGTATCTTCTTTTAGTGGGACCTGCTTGGGGATTTCATCACCCTAGGGGACGATCCCAACCACATGTACTAGCGGGGTATATAAATGGGGGAGAGCCAAATTTGTACCCCAATCTAACCACGTCGTGTCTGGAAAAGCATCGAAGCTAGGGTGATACCTAGATAAGACGTGAACAGTTTGTCCAAATTTCTAGTACCTCATTGGGGCTTCTGACTCACGCCTATGATAGATTGGTGTTCACGGTTGTGCCTCACGTACTGTGCATATATTGAGGACTCCCTATTTTTCCTTGTTTAGCCTATTTAGACGACTGTGTTGGCCATACCCATCTTACTAATCTTAGGATTGTGTTGCTTGAACTATCTTTTCTATGCAAAACAAGTAAATTTTTGTTTAGTCAAGTTAGCCTTACCTTCTACTTGTTGTTTTTTGTGTTCTCTATCCTTTGTTATAGTTGTTTTTATCCAAGTTAAATATAGGTCTACTAACAAGGGTTACCTTGCGCTCAACAGCGGTGATTATGCCTCTAACAGGGGAAACTCTGGTGTCCACGGGGGTGACCTTTCCTTCTGTCTGAGTTATTTCATAGTTTTTTCTTATCAAAATCACCCATCCTTCAATGAATAGGCGACCTTTCCCTCAATAGGGGCAATTTTTCCCTCAAGACAGGCGACCCTACCCCAGAACAGGAAATTTATCCCTCAAGATAGGTGGCCTTTCCCTTAAAGGGATGATTCTTGCTTTGATTTGGATGACCCTACTTCATAGTTGAGTGATTTTTCACACTGAACAACCAATCCCGCCTTCCATTTTCCCATTCTGATCATTTCTTTTCCTATTCTGATCATTCATTTTCCTGTTCCAATAGTCAATTTTCCCACTTCGATCATCTATTTTCCTGTTCTGATCATCTGTTTACTCGTTTCGATCATCCATTTTCCTATTCTAATAGTTTTTTTACCTATTCTAATCATCCATTTTCCCATTCCGATCATCCATTTGCTCATTATGATCATCTTTGCATTGCATCTTAGAGTTTAATCGCATCTTAGTTTATCTAGTAGTCTTGCACTTTCATGCTCGTTTAGATCAGATCACAAGTGAAGAAGAAAATGGCAGAACAACAAGCCCAAGGTTCCCAGCCCAATATCCCTCAAGACCCCAATAATGGTGCTTTGTCACAGTCCAATACTGATGCTAAAGACACCTCACTCCCCAAAGACGAAAACATGGTTAAATAGCAAGAAGTTATAGTTGACGAATAACTTAGCAATCCCACTAATGTCCAGATGATGGATTTCCTCCTTAATGAGCGTTGGGGATAAGATTCTCACCACTCTAATCATGAAAGGAGTCAAACCACCAACTGATTTTGATATGTCACAGTATACCAATGCCTAATCTCTAACTGCACCTCAAGACCTGCAAACTTCGCAAAATGTTCTGGGAAATCTGTATGTCCCCAAAGGTGCACCTATAGATAATTGGTATCACCCTGAGTTCAAAAATGTTGTGATACATCAAGTCGTAAGTTATCCTCACCTCCCAGTTGCATCCTCTATGGCACCACTTGATCCTAACGATCCTTATGCCTATGGCATTCCATAGAGTATCCCCTCTACTCCACTAGTCCCGCCTCAACATCCTAGTCAACCACCCATCAACACTGAGGGAACTCTTTTCCTTGCATTGATGCCACCACCAGGGCCTACACCCACTGGTAATCTACCATCTCCACCTCAAGGTTATATCCCTACATTCCAACAGCCCTCCATTCATCCTCAACTCTCCACTGTGTTGCAAGCACTGCCACAACATACCAAAATCGTTGTCTCATCTCAAGCACCCCATCAGCAACCTTTCTATCAAAACATCACAATCCCCCAACAGAGCGTTACAATTTCACAACAAAATGTTCCAATTCCTTTTAAACACACTACTATTCCTACACAACCCACACATCAAGTGACGCAAACTACATCGTAGCCTTCGCAACTACCCCACGACGCTTCTACAACAATCCCACAACAACATCAAATCCCATCTCGCCCATCTTATTAGCAGCCACCATAGCAACAACAACCACCCCAACATATGCATATTCCCATGCAAACACAATGTAATCCTCTCACACAATATCTCTACCATTCATCTAGCACATACACCACTTATGCTGCTACATCCAATCCTAATCAAAAATATCCATGTGGCCTCTCAAAATCCACCACAAAAAAACCACCACTTTACGTTAATCCTCTACAATCACACACAAATCCATACCAATATCCATCTAACCTACAACCACCTCTGTATACCACACAACAACCCAATGTTGCGTACAATTACCAATCCAATCCATACTACACTCAACAACAACCACCTTATCAACAAGGAATTCCATCCACATCCTACATGCAACAACAACCACCTTATCAACAAGGTGCTTCATCCATCTCCTACTATCAAAAATTGCAGTCATACTAACAAGAGGCTTCCACATCATGATATTACCAAACTCCTACATAGTATTAGCAGGGTGCTCTATCCACTTCATATTTTCAACAATAGCCACCCCATCAAGAAGTAGCTTCCACCTCTTACTATCAAAATCCATCATCCTTCTATCCACCTTACATCAATCCGCAATCCAGATATGCCAATCAATACCATCAAATGGCTCCATATACACCCTAGCCTACTTATGATCCAACTGGTTCAACACCATCCTCATAATATCATTAGTATCCTCCATACAATCAAACTGGTTCATCTAATTCAACTCCTGCAAATCCCATCATTAAAGATCTAGAGGAAGTCAAAGCTGCATTAAAGGACTTGCAAGCAAGGACCAGAAAACAATCATTCAAGTTTGAAGATATTTGTCCCTACTTGTTTGATCCTTCAATTTCATTGGTTCCTTTCCCAAAGCATTTTTAAATGCTGAAATTGGATAAGTATAAAGGAACAAAAGACCCCAAGGCTCACTTTCAAGATTTTTATGCCCACTGTCAAGAAGTCATACATAATGACAATTACCTCATGAGATTGTTTCCTAGGAGTTTACAGGGAATAGCTCTTGACTGGTTTATGGGTCTCGAGAAGGGATCTATCAAGTCCTTTACACTACTTTCATAAGATTTTGTCTCCTACTTCTCCTTTAATCTAGAGAAGTATATCCACACATTAGATCTCTTGAAGGAAAAGCAGTATGAGGGAGAAACCGTTGCGAGCTATCTTCAAAGATGGCGAGGTCTAGCTAGTCGAATGAAATCAATATTAAAGGAAAAGGACATGGTCACCTTATTCATCAAAAACTCTCATATGGATATGGCCCACAACTTCAAACTTCACTATGTCACGACCTTTGTAGAAATAGTGGAGAAAGGTCCTATTCTTGAGAGAGCCCTCATTTCCAAAGTGTTAGTCAAAATCTTTAACTCTGATAAGGAAAAATCGTCTAGGGATAAGCCTCATTATTGGAACAACAAAATAAATGTTTGCAATGATGGTGTCACTAACACCAAACATGTCCAAGTATCCATTGCTTCCTAGAAGCCACAATATCTGCCTCCTCAGAAGTCAAT
>VDFB02378952.1:0-25791 GCA_007258455.2 Sequoia sempervirens | reverse complement strand
GAGGTCTATCCTTGGCCTTCTAAGTTTGCAGAGAAACACTATTATCAAGTGGATGCCTTGGTATAGAAGAAAAAGGACAATGACAGCTGATAGATACCTCTGTGCGACCAAGAAACTTTGGGTTGGGCTATGACACCAAGCAAAAGGGTCTCATGACATCATCTAGTGCCTCTAATAATGTTAGTGAGAGAAATAGTCTCCTCGAAGACATACCAGAGGAAGAGTCCATCATACACATGTACGATGATGTGGATCACACTGACCTTTCCTCCATGTTTGAATGCTTATCCATTTGCACCATCAGCCTATCCCTTCAACATCCTGAACTCATAGACTGGGACCTACATGGTAGCCCACCTATTGATACCTTTCCCTCAACAGATATGTATGTACATCTCATGGGATTGGGAGAAGATGAACACCCTAGCCAGAAAAGTAAAAAGAAGCAAAATAAAAAAGGGTCACCTAGCGAAAACCTCCATGAGGAGCTTCCTGACCTAGTAAAAACAAAAACAAAGGGTGTATTTGATAGTGAAAACCTCTATGAGGAACTAGAAGATGGGGATGTTCATCTTCCCCTTGTAGGAACTCAATTCTTTGAATGATCATCAATCTTAATTGAAGAAATGCGAGAAATAAATTTGGGAACTAAGGAGGATCCCAAAATCACATATGTAGCCAAAGCATTATCAGAGGCAGAATAATCTACCATCACCAAGCTTCTCAAAGAAGGAATCATCAATTTTGCATGGACATATTCAAACATGCCAGGCCTTGATCTTGCTTTAGTAGTACATCATTTGGATGTATATCCTTATGCCAGACCTGTCAAGAAAAAGCTCTGAAAAATGCACCCCTAAGTAGCTCTACTAGTTAAGAAAGAGTTGGAAAGGCTATTAGAAGTTGGATTCATAAGGCCCATTGACTATTCTAACTAGATCTCCAACATAGTACCAGTCACGAAACTGAATGACAATATCAGGATTTGTATAGACTTCCATGACCTCAACAAGGCTTGTCCCAAAGATGATTTTCCTTTTCCAAACATTGACATGTTGGTTGACTTAACTGTGAGGCATGATATGCTTTCCTTCATGGATGGCTTCTCTTAGTATAATTAGATCAGAATTGCACCTGAAGATCAACATAAAACCACCTTCACTAGACCATGGGGAACGTTCTACTATAATTTTATGCCCTTTGGTCTCAAGAACGGGGGGACAACCTATCAGCAAGCCATGACCGTTATCTTCCATGATCTCATTCACATAATAATGGAAGATTATGTTGATGATTTTCTAGGGAAATCAAGGACAAGGGAAGAACATCCTATGGTCCTCAAAAAGATCTTTGAGCATCTAAAGTAGTATAAGCTAAGACTAAATGCAAAGAAATGTGTCTTTGGGGTCACATCAAGTCAACTACTAGGTTTCATTGTCTCCCGAAGAGGTATAGAATTCAATCCAAAAAAAGTCAAGAAAATCATGTATATGCCTTTGCTACACAATCTCAAACAGCTAAGAAGCATTTAGGGATAGATGAAATCCATCTAGAAATTCATTGATCAATTAGTTGATAAGTGTTAGTCATTCACTCATCTCCATAAGAAGGATATAGCCTTTAAGTGGAATCAACAATGTCAACTTTGCTTCGACAAGATCAAAGAGTATTTGGCTCACTTTCCAATCCTTATGCCACCAATTCCTAGTAATTTTCTCCTGTTGTATATTTTTGTTACTTTAGTGGCATTGGGGCATTGCTAGCACAACATAATGAGTCATCAAAGGAAAGATAACTATATTACATATCAGTCGGATAGCGGTTGGCTATGAACTGAATTATTCCCTGATGGAAAAATCTTGTTGAGTCATGGTTTTTAGTTCACAAAAACTCTGACATTACATGCTTAGTCATCAAGTAAAGCTCAACTCCAAGGTTGATCCACTCAAATACTTGTTATTTAGAAGAACTCTAACTAGTCGCATAGCTAATTGGGTCATGTTGTTAAGTGAATATTATATAGAATATGTGGATCAAAAAGCTATAAAAGGACAAGTGATAATTGATCAATTGGCAGATGCTCCCCTAGTAGATTCCTATCCTCTAATAATAGAGTGTCCTGATGAAGGGGTCTTTACAGTAACAGAAGTGTCCACATGGAAACTATACTTTGATAGGTCATACACACACAATGGATCGGGAGCAAGAATTTTTCTCATCACTCCCTAGGGTGATTATATACCGAAGTCATTCAGGTTGGCTTTTCCATGCACAAACAACATAGTTGAATATGAAGCTCTTCTTACTAGCCTCAAAATTATAATCCAATGGAATATTACTCACCTAAGAGTCTTTGGTGATTCTAAATTAATCATCAAACAAGTCAATGACAAATTTTTCACAAAAGATGATAAGTTGTTTTCTTATAAATTCATGGTAGATGACTTCAAAAAGTATTTCACTTCCATCCAGGTTGATCAGATTCTAATAGTGCAGAACAAAGCAATAGATGCTATGGCTACCGTTGGTTCTCTAATCGACAAGCCTAAGGACTGAACAAAGTGTGAGTTCTTCATTGAACAAATTTTAATCCCTGCTTACAATATCCCAAAAAGTGAGATGGTGTGCAACATTCTAGGTCCTATGCCACCATGGTACCATGATATCTACACATATCTTCACAAAAATATCCTACCTCCCAATCTAACACGAAACTAATGCAAATATTTCATCCAACATACATCCTATTATACCATCATAAGTGATACACTTTATCGTCCTGGGTATGATGGAACCCTCCTCTAGTGTCTGAACAATACTAAAGCCCACACTACGTTAACAAAAGTACATAGTGGTTTCTATGGGGCTCATTCAAATGGCATGGCCCTAGCTAAGAAAATTCTTAGAGAGGGATACTATTAGCCTACATTAGAACATGATTCTTGTGAGTTTTACAAGAAGCTCCTACCTTGTCAACAACATGTTGATTTAATACACGCTCCTGCACAAGATTTGCAGCCTCTTATAGCACCATGGCTCTTCTCTCAGTGGGGTTTTGACCTAATCAAAAATATATATGGGGCCCATCTTCTAATTACCATACCTTTATAATCACTACAACTAATTACATCACCAAGTGAGTGGAAGCAATGTCACTCTCACAAATCATAGGTACTTAGATTTCCAAATTTATCCTTTTCTATATTCTCTGTAGATATGGAATACCATCCACCATCATTTCTGATAATGAAAATCCATTCAAGAACCAAGCCATAAAACACCTTTGTGACACCTTTCATATCCAACACCATTGGTCTATGCCTTATTACCCCCAGGGTAACGGTCAAGCAGAAGCCACCAACAAAATCCTGATCAGGATCCTTAAAAAGATAGTCAATAATATTGGTCAGGATTGGCACTTTCACATCCATCCCTCCCTTTGGGCATATTGCACTCCTATTGGTGCCACTTTTTATTCCCTTGTTTATGGTGTCCAGCCCATCTTGCCAATTGAAGTAGAAATCCCATCACTGAGGATATCTCTGAAGAATCTTATCAGTGATGAAGATGTGCAAGTTGCAAGACTCGGCCAACTAGAACTCGATGAAAGATGGATCAAAGGATATGACCATCTTTGACCCTATCAAATTCATCTAAAAAGAAGCAACAACAAGAAGGTCCATCCTCACCAGTTCAACATTGGTGATCTAGTCCTCAAGGAGAATCAACGCACTCAACAGGACCGAGATAAGAAAGGAAAATTTGAAGCAAACTGGCTTGATCCTTATGTCATCATAGCAAAGTATGGATTGGGAGCATACAGACTTGCTACACTTGAAGGAGAACCCCTAGAGGAGCCCGTTAATATCATGCACATGAAAAGGTTTTACACTTAAGTCAACTGGGGTATCCCATCCTGCAAAAATCCAAAAAAAAAAAAGTAAAATGTTATCAAAAATACAAAAAAATCTAAAATTCTAAAAAATCCAAAAATAGGAAAGCAAAATAATTCATCCTATGGTGAAAACAACCCTTAGTGGCATCAGGGATAGGTATATTTGGTGAAAAACTGATCACAAGAGCCATTCGTATAGGGCTTAATCATTATCTACCTTGCGTCCTAGTTACTTTGTGTTCTCACCCATCCTAATCTCATATCCCCATCATCCTATCGATCCTACCCTTCCATCTATATCCATCATCTAGTTGCTTGGTATATTTTGGTTGAGCATTGGATGAGCTTCATCTGCTATTTGTTATCCTGACCTTTTATCCTAATCTGAGCTTGCATCATTAGTCTTGTTGTTTTGTCGGTCCTTTGCTACCATATAGGTTCCTTCATCATGTCAATCTTCATTTAGATCCCATCATGTTGTGTTGGTCCTTTTAGTCCTTTTCAAACTATGTTTCCCTTGTGCTTTCACATAGGCAAGGTCGATCATTGGATCCACCCTTGGGGAATTTTTTCCATCCACTTTCGGTCATCCTTCATGGTCTCCATTTTCCCCATTCCGCTCTTATCCCTGGTAATTCGTTAGTCCTTTTTGAACTACATTTCCCCTGTCCTTTCACATAGGCAAGGTCGATCATTTGATCCACCCCCAAGGATTTTCTTTTCCTTTCTTTGATTTGTCTTCATCTTCTATCACTTATCTCCATTGTCCTCTTTCGACTTTTTCCATGGTCTTTTCTTGAACTACAAGGGCTCTGCTCTTTCACGTAGGCAAGGCTAATCTTTGGTTGCCCCCCAAGCCCCTAGGTTATTAGGATATGTCTGCCTTGTGTCTTGTGTCTCGCGTCTCATGTTGTGTTGTCAACTATGTCCTTACCTAGCTATTTTTTCATAAATGAGATCCACTTGTATCATGAGATTCAATTAGTTTTGGAGTCTCCTACGTCATAATCGATCTTTTATTTTAGAATCAATCTTTGGTCTCAACAGGATGCAGCCTTCCTAACATAACTTATCAACTCTATCCATCCTCTCGATCCTATGGCAAAGGATGTTTGAAATTGATTGTGATCTTTTGATACTTTTGGCTTTTCTTATCATTTGAGCTCCCTATCACAACTTTTCAAGGCTTCCATGATCTATCATATCATGGTGTGTTTTGATCGGTTAGCATAGGGTAATATCTTGATCTTTTTGCTTTGTTGTTCTCTTCTTAGTTGTCCCACATAGTTCCCACCAAGATCCCACAGGTCTTCTATTATGTTAGGGCATCCTTTTGTGCTTGTGGTTATCCCAATGCCTTGCCTGACCAAAGTCTTCACAACTTTGGGGTGTTGGGATAGCCTTCTTTTCTGTTGTGGTTTTTTTACACATTAGATGTTAATTTTCCTTGGTTTACATACCTTAGAACCTAGTGTCTTATGCTAAAGCAAAAACTAGTGCTCCAAAAATGGAAAATTGCATTAGGATTGCATTTCATATTCAAGATTTGTTGCATTGTATCCATACCTCACCGATGACCTATGATTTTTTTTGTGCAAACATTCACCTTCCATTTCTCATTCTTCTCAGGATACCTACAGTTCTTGACAGGTGCAGTTTTACACCCATCTTCCCTTAATTTTATAATGATTACAAGGAAATTACTTGCCATTAAACCAACACTATGCCTACCATCTACCCTCATTACTATGCAAGTCCTTATTTACACTCGTGTTCATGTTGCATTTTGTTTCATGTTAGGTCATCTCACTCACATATCGCACACCTTTATTTTGTATAAGCTAAAGTAAGCATGACCACAAATAAAGTCCATCCATTGTCCATGTTGCATTTCATTTATCTATTAGTATTTGTAAGGAATTTAATTGAATCTTATGTTACATTATAAGTTCACTATATTTCGTCTCATGTGCATTATCATTTCATAATTATTTTAAGTTGTTTAGAGTAATTGTATTTTTTTATTCTAAGCATCTTAGAGTCATTTCTTTATCCAATCATTTCCATATTAATCAATATCATTAACACATCACATACATCGCCACTTGCATAAAAAATTGTTAGATCCATATTCATAGCATATAAGGTCATAAATCATCCATCATATCCTGCATCATAAGCATTAGCCATCATACATATCATCCATATAATCATCAACATACATCATCATAGCCATATACATATATCACATTATAATGATCATCCATAATAAAATCATAAACACCTACATATGCATAAATAAAATCATCCATCACATAAACATCACATAGTGTCAATAAGTGTTGTCGCATATCATATAAAAATCAAAATACAATGACCATCACATCATCCAAAATAATGTGACCCATAATATAATAAAAATACATATCCATCACATATATCATCAAATAAAGTACAAATACAGGCTTCTGGATCAACTCTAATCTCTACTACTCTGTACTATACACCCATCTTGCACCTATGAAAAGTTGGTATCTTCTCACCTATCCTCTGTCCTCTCTATTCTGAGCCACCCACATTTGGCCTTTGTGGTGAGTCTAGAACTCCCCCTCTACATGAGGGGTCTCTCTCTAGCTATTTTATCTATGAATATGTGTCCCTACTAATTTGGATGGGGCTAGCATTTGTGGCCTCACTTAGACATAGGTAGGTACCCATTGCCCTTGATCTGACACTACCATGAAGTAGGCCTCCATATAGTAGCTAGCCTCCCACATGTACTCATCCTACTCTGTAGCCTGATATCTGGTTGAGTCTTGATTTTCTTTGTACCTATCCTAGAATCCACATATGGATCTCCTCTCATGTGCCCATGCATCCTGTGCCAACCTCAACTGACCAATCTTTGCTCCCATCTGTGACACCTACTCTATAGCCATGTCCTCATCCCACATGGCATGTACCTATGTCTGTAATATTTGCACCTCTACCCCCATCTCGCCACCCTCTCCCTGTGTTGCATGTACCTAAGCTTGTGTTGCATCTCGCTCTCTACAACCTATACTTGTGCCACTACCACATCCCTCTCACCCTATAGGGTATGCACCTATGTCTATGTTGCATCCCTCTCTATCTACAAGGTTTGTACTTGGGCCCTCATAGCCTCCTCCCTCACCTGCATCAACCCCATGTCTCGCACTATTTGATCTACCACCTCGACTATTGTTGAGCTCATCTTGCTCCTATCGCAACTCAGTCCTCTCTCTCAGTAGCCACTCCATCTGTCTCTTCAAATCATCTAGGCCCTTCTCTACCTCTGCAAAGGTCTTCATCAATACCTAGTCTGTCACTCCTCTGAGCTCTCACTATCCCCTAGCCTGTAGTATAGTCACCACTGCCTCTGACATGTCTTGCTCCCACCTTACCGCCACCCCCTCCTCAAGCTCTCTCGACACCTCTCCCTCAAGACAAGTCACCTCTGCTCATAGCTAGCTCACCTCGGGTCACAGACCATCCCTCTCTACCCATACCTCCTCCTCATGTCATGACACCACACCGACTAGATCCCTATAATCCTCTCACCCTTTGTCTGTACTTTGGCCACCTATTCTCACAACATGCTCACCTTGGCCTCCAATCTGCACCATGCAGCCTCTACATCCCTCAGTCTCTATTCAAAAATCTTTAGTCCCACAGCCCCTCTCAACAATATAGTTGGATCCTCTACTATGGGTGGTACCATGGCCAATGGGGGAATATCATGAATATCCATATCCATCACCTCTGCCTCTGCCTCATCTCGCTCATCCATCCCCTCCACCCCTGCCTCATTTCTTTCCTCCTCTACCTCATCCTCCTCTTGGGCTCTCCTCCATTATCTTTTCCTCCTCCTCACCCTCCTCTACTAACCTCCTACCTTAGCCTCCCCCTTTCCTCTATCCTACAGACCTCTTGCCCCAGTTTCCTCCTACCCTCTCCTCCGCCTTGCTAGTCTAAGCTCATCCTTTATCCCAAAACCTAGTGCCTCTGTAATCAGCTCCACTGGTGTAATCTGTGCGGGTCAGTGATGAGCATGCCATGTCGAGAATCTAATTGTCACTCATGCTTCTACTCTCCCTCCACTCCTACCTAGGTAGGGTACCTCCTATAACTCCTCCCAATATTTCCTCACAAACTTGGGTGTAAGCAGCTCTCCCCATGGTCGCTCTCGCGAAATCCATTTGAATCTCTCTAGTCCATGCAAAATATCCTGTAGAAGTCCAAACTACCTTGTCACCTAGTCTAGCCTATGTCCCTCCACTATATAGGGCTCTCTCTCAACTATATAGCATCTGATGTAGAAATATCCTTTGTGTCTCTCCTCATCTCACCTCCACCCGAAGAACCACCGTATCATGTACAACCTCCACACTATTTGCTCCTCCCGCAAATCATCCAACATCCTCCTTCATCCATCTAGGTCACCGAAGCCCTGATAGTGCCACACCCAGCCATTCTCTGCCCCATACCAGTATGCAACTAGTGGCACCACATCCTACATTCCTGCTATCACCATTCTTGGCCTGGCCACACTAATGTGCTCTCAGGCCCATATCTGCAGCAGTGTCACCTATTTCAAGCTGAGCACCTCTCAATAGCACACAACGTGTATATCTTTGTATCGCTACGCCAATACACTTGGACCCCATGTGAACTCCCCCTCTCTCTCCTCCACAATATGTTGAATCACCTCCATGTGGCTAAGGCTGCATAAGTGCCTACTCCTATCTGGTTTCAACAATCTTCTAATCAATCCGCACAAGTATAGGGGTAGCAATGGTACCTCCAACCCCAAGCATTTGTCCACATCCAATCCCTTCCTCTACATAGGAAGTTCATCTCGTCCAAAAAAGACCCATATGGTCTAATCCAGTACTGCACCCTCTAATCTAATCATGCTTCCCAAGTGGCCTACTATAGGAATTCGTAGAATCCACCACACATCCTCCAAATTCACGATCATCTCCTCTATCGGGAGGTGGAATGTCGAGGTCTCAGAGCTCCATCACTTTATAAGGGTTGTTAATATTTCTTGATGTGCTCTGATAGTCAGGTATCCTAGCATATGTAGCAACCCCACTCATGACAAAGCCTCATGGTCCTCTCCATTCATGGCTTCTATCATTTCCTCCAACATCTTCGATCACCTCTTGAACCATTGCATCCATACCACACAACAAGTCATCCATCTCATTGTTTTCCTCATCTATCCCTCTTTTCCATTTCCTGGCTCTTGCATATTTTCTCACTAATTTCCCCCCCATTTTGACCAAATTTCCCCTATTTTCCCAATTTTTCTTCTTTTTCATCTTCCTTGCCCATTTTTTGAGCATGCTTGCCCTTTTCTTCTTTTCGCTTGCTCCTTGGGTGAGCTCACCTGCTAGATGGGCGAGGCCACCTGGAAGGTGAGTGAGCTCGCCCTCGAATGGGTGCCCACACCCTGGGGCAGAATTGGCCATGTCTTGGGCGAGGTCTCCCTTCTTTCGGGTGGGGCCACCCTCCTTCCTAGCAGGGTCGCCCTTGTCATGGGCATAGTTTCCCTTCCCCTACTAACCTAACTTTTTTGTGGATTCGCTTGATTCCAAGGCAAGTCTGCCACTCCCTCATTCGCTCCCGCCCTTTTTGGGCACTTTTTCTAGTTCTTCTAGGCTCATTTACCCACTAATTGGGTAAATTTCCCCCTTTTCCCCCATCTCTAACAAGCAATTATGCCTACCCAATGGGAAAAATTTCTATTTCACCCCCTACCCATTTTCCTAAACTACCCCAATCCCAAAACCCATGTTTTCAAAATGTAGAAATATAATAGAAAATGCTTAAAATCACATAGGGATTTTTGGACCTAACCTAGCATGGAACCGTGCACTCGTGAAAGAATCATCGTACCTCATCCCCTCGGTCGATGATGTCGTCATCGTAGTCCTCTGGTATCTTCATCTCCTTCTTCTCCTCTTCTCTCTCTCACTCAACTGCTAGGTGTGTAAATGAGGAATAGTAATTTATAAAATTACTATATATATAGCATTTCCCTCCCCTTTTTTAACTTTTTTAAGTTAAAGGTATTTTTACCCTTTATTTACCCCTCTTTTTATTTCAACTAATCCTCTAACTCCTCAAGGCTGCCATTTTCCCACTATGTGTCTATTTGACTTCATTCAAAATCTAATCTTCATGGTTTTTTTGGCTCTATCCAATGGTACCCTTTGTTTCCTCATATCAAGAAGTCACCTGGGGCCCCTTTTCCTTCCCCAACTGCCCTCTTGATGGGGCATACCCTACCATTTTCCTCCATTCCTTTGTCAGGGTCATTATCTTGCGAGATTGGGGCATCTCCCTTCATTTCCCACTATTTGGGAAGCTCACATAACTTCTCCCATGTTGGGACACTATTTTCTAGTCTCTTCCTTTATAGAGTCATCTGCATTTTATTTTTCTTTGAAACACTGTTATTCTAACAATATTTCAAAGAGGGTGAAAATGTAGACATCCAAATTTGACCACTCCCATATGGTCAAATACATCTTTGTTACTCGTCTATTCCATCGATATTAATTAAATTATTTATTTAATTAATATCCCTCATTTTCCTAAGGTTCCTAAAGTATTTAATTTAATAATTAAATACTTTACATTTCATCCTTTCCTCTCTAAATTAAATAAATAGATCAATTTATATCAATTTTACTTTACTCGTCTTTTAACCTTTTTGAATTTAAATCAATTTTAAATTCTCCCTTTTCTCTCTCCTTGTCACATCCTCCATAATATTCTTCTAATCTAGATTAGTTTAATTAATCCAATGATTAGGATGTGCACACCTTTAATCAAGATTAATGTCACATCCTCCATATTTGACCACTTGTTTCTAATCCTTTATTAATCTTCTTAATCACTTGTCTGCACAACCTTAATCTAATTACATGTCATTTCTAGTATGTCCTCCAAGTCAACCTTTCATAAGTGCTTTCTTTTTTAAGCCTTGACCTCCTCTCCATGTGAATTAAAAATTCACATTTATTCATTCAATGCATTTTTTTCCCCATGTAGATTGTTGGGAATTTCTAAATTCCCTCATAGGTCACATCAATCACATGGGACAAGGACCTCCTTTATGAGGACCTTGTCTTATCTCCAAGGTACTCCCCAACCATGTGAATTTAAAATTCACATTTATTCCCCCAATAGCTTCTCTCTTCCCCATGATGATAAGTAAGAAATTCTAAAATTCCTCACTTGTCACCATCACTCTCATATGGGGACAAGAACTTCATTTTTGAGGAAATATTCCCTTAATCCCAAGGTACTTGCAAATACCTCCACCTCACATGTCCTTTTGACACCTCATCTTCCACATGGTAAGATGTGAAGGCCTGTGAGTCCTCCACTCACCACAACCCTCCATCTTTTCCATGTTGGCTAAATCCTAGCCATTGAATCCTCTAGAGACTCTTCCCTTAAAATGGAAGATTTTGTCTCATTTTCAAAACATAACACACATTCAAGCCTTCAAGAATTCAACTCTCAAGGTCAAGCACTTGAATTCATCCTCCATTGTTGCATTTTGAAGCTCTTTTGCATCCACTTGCATTAATCTATCAAAATACCCAAATCTTCCATTGCATTCATCTTGCAATCTAGATCACTTTGCATATCATTTTCATCATATTTTCCATCAAGGAGCACACATTCAAGCTACATCAAAGGGCCAACCAAAAAGATCAACTTGGATAAGGTATATTTGTTGTTTCATCTTTCTCTTATTCAAGTTCAACTTAGGCTTAGAATCTTGAAGTGTTGTGTTTTTTCTCCTTTGCATTCTTTGTTGTTTTGCATCTCATTTAGGGTAGTAAATCACGCTGCACATAGTTTCTCACCTACCCAATAACAAGTTAATGCAAATGGATATATTTTTATCCAAAATATATGTTTTATTGCATTTAAAGTGAGTTGACATGCATTCAAAGTGAGTTGACATGTACAAAAGCCATTGTCAACTGAATGAGTTGTAAATATATTTTAACAATTTACAATAAAACTATTCCATTTCTCATCTTTCTTTGACAAACTATTGGTTCCACCATGTCCATATACACCAATCTTTTTGTGAATTTACCTGCAAAAATGACAAAAACGAACTCTCAAGCTCACTATGTAATACAATTTTATAAAAAAACACGTAATTATTGAAGTATTATTTACAAATAAATATAAAATTAAAATAATCAAAACAAAATATTAAAACTAATCAGAATTACAAAAAATTTAAATACCCTTTCAAATCACCAACCAAATTTCCTATGTACCCATTTTATATCACTTTTACCATTAATTCCTTCAATGCAAGATCAAATTCCCTCCCACAATTCAAATTTCTCCACTTGCATATAGATACCAATTCTAATCTTATCAACCTATTTATTTATACAAGATACCTCAATTGTGTGATGCAAGCTACCAATTCACAATTTGAAATTTTTGAGTTTGTGTTGGAGACATCTGATTGACAATGAGCTCCTCTAAAGTGATGCAATATCCTCCTTCAACTTCTATGATATGTTTGAAAACTTCCTTCGGTATTACTTATGCATTCATGTATGAATTATTTTTTCATATGCCTTGTCCATTTACATTTAAATGAATCAAAATTGTTGTTTCATTTTCCTTGTCCATTTACATCATATTAGTTTATGGATTTTTTGTTATTGTTGTCGCACTCTATACCCACGAGACAACCCTGACCCAATATTGGCCACTCTCTCTTACAACTAACTATGATATTTTTATATACCTTCAAACAACAGTATGGTATGCAAATATTTGGGTATGTATAGGATCATGATGGGCCAAAAAGTGACGATATGATTGGTATGTGTAGGGTATATGGCTGACGACCTTTTTTTACCCAAAATTGATGAAATGAAAAGGGTTTTTAAAGGATATTCTCAAATTTCCACCAATATAAATTATGTTTTACTTTAAATTTAATAAATAATTATTATTTATTTTCTATTTGAATTACGACTAAAGTCCTGATCGATAGGCTAATTGAAAAAATATATAGCTTTCAAACGGTATCACATTTTTTGAATCTAAAACATGTGTCACATTCTATGCTTCAAATACTATAGGATTAAATCAAATAAGATTGAATTTCATGAAGTTTTGACCAAGTTAAGGTGGTCAGATATACGATATTTTATATTTTTAAAAAGTTGTAATAAAAAATTCATAATTCATTATTTACTTGGAAAAAAATTACAAAAAAATATGCATCACATCGGTACATGAATCATCTACTTATATCTAAAATATTATATAAAAATATTATCATTTTATTGTGGTTAGGGTGGTCATACAAACACCTACTTCTTATTTTTTCCCTGAAATTTAAGTACTACTACATTGAAATTTCAAATTTTCACCAAATAGATTTATTTTTTAAATAAACCTAGTAGTTTAGAAATTACATTCAATTTGCTACAGATTCTATTGTTACATATTTTTGAAATAATATAGATAACTTATTCAATTTTTTAAGTCAAGTTGCCTAATTCTGATTTTTTTAAATTTTCATTGCCACTTAAGGGCCTATTTTTTTTATGATGATCCTACACATACCCATTTTCAACCCTTTCTAATACAACATTATGATACATACATATATATATATTGTAGAGATACATAGATACATAAGTTTCTTATAGCCTTCTACATTTACATTCAACTTACGCATATATCTATTTTTGCAATATATATATAGCATTAATATGATATATATATATATATATTGCAAAGATACATTGAGACGTAAGTTTCCTATAGCCTTCTTCATTTACATTCAATTTAATTAGATTCATGTTTTGTTTGTTTTTCAATTATAGTGACTGTAAATATTGACCCCTCTCCCTTATAGCCAACTATGATAATGGATAACTCCTACTTTTGTTATAACCATTTCTAGAATTTATATATAGCTTGAAACAATAGTATATATATATATATATATATTGTAGAGATAGATAGATACATAATTTTCTTATACCCTTCTTCATTTACATTCAACTTGATCAAATTTATGCTTTGTTTGTTCTTCAATTATTGTAATATGTATGGTAACCATTTCTAACATAACATTATGAAATTTTTATGAATTGAAATAATAGTATGATAGAAATATTTCAAACCCTTTCCAAGAACAACATGTTGTTTCTAGTTATATCATAATACTATTTTAATTTTTATTTGTATCATACTACTCTTTCAAGTTATATTTATATTTGTATCATACTGATGTTTCAAGTTTACATATATTCGTATCATTATGTTGTTTCAAGAAGGGTTTAACATGATCAACCAAGGGTTTATAAGAGTTATAATTGGGGATATGATAGTATAACATGCATTGCTTGTTTCATTTAACATTATTACCCAAGGGTTTATAAGAGTTAGAATTGGGATATGATATAGTATAACATGCATTGCTTGTTTCATTTAACATGATCATCCAAGGGTTTATAAGATTTAGAATTGGGGATATGATAGTATATCATGCATTGGTTGTTTCATTGCACACATACCCTTGATCTTTTGCAATCAACTCAATTAGATGCATGGTTAGTTTGCTCTTCAATTACACTCTCTTACATGTATGAATTTTTTGTTTTAGTTTGTATCATTATTTTAATTGTAAGAGTTATAATTGTATATTGTTTACTAATCTTACACTTGTCTCAATGTAGAGGAAGAATAAAGTGACAACAAAAATGATGCAGGAGCATCCAGTGGTGTAAGGGCAATCTTGCATCACCCAAAAATAGTTAAATTTCAAGTTTCTCGGTTTTTAGATGTTTTTACATTTTTGGATACCCTTTTCGTCATAATGAAATTTCCAATTTATGGTTTTTATTTTCTATTCTTGGGTTGAAAGATATTGCAGTTTTAGTTTCCCATATTTACACCTAAAAATCTTCTGAGTTAGATTTAACGCACTTAGAGTTCCCAGAACGGCCCCAAAACTTGCCAAAATTGGCATAGCAAATTTCAAGCGCGTTATTGACTTTGAGACCTTTCCAATGGTTCAAACGGTTCGCGAATCAGAGTCTTAGATCAAAAGTTATGGCCCCGAAAAGTTGGCGCACTTTCTAGAAGATACAATTGCAAATGTTCTTTTGAAATTTGAACTTCAAGTTGTAATTTTTCAGCACCAAACTTCCTAAACTAAAATTTCAATGTTGATTTGGCTCCAAACTAAAGAGGAGCTCTATTTATGGGCGGGTTTCTAATTTTTGGGTAACTTTTTCGGGACAAGCTCGCATATTGCAAAAGGGTGATTCTGTAGCTTTCTGTAACTTGCAGGTGTTGTAGAACTTGGGGATTTGAGATCCTCTGCATGTAAGAAGCTCCATTTTTCTGAATAATAAAATTATTCTCTTGTTTGTGGGTTATTTTGTAAGTCTCGGGTTGCGCCCTCATCAAAAAACCACGTAACCTATAACGAAGTGAAGGTGGAAAAGTGTTCCTACTCAAAAGAGAGGTGTGAGGCTACCACATATCAATAATGATGGCATAGTAATTCTTGTTGAGCATCCAACTAAACCTATAGTCCAAGTAAACCCAATTATAACAACTAAAAAGGTTGTAGTGCGGTAGGAATGGAACATGTCTAACATGGAACATGCCATTAAATATGTTGAAGGTGACAGCATGTCAACAAGATGGGCAACCAAAAATTGGGGTCTTCCAACTACCACATTCTTGAATTGGTTGAGTGGTATTACCACTACAAAAATGAAAGGGCACCCAACAATCCTGAATGATGACATAGAGGCAAAGGTCGTGGAATGGTGTAAGGAGATGGTTATTTTTGGCCATGGTTTGGAGATTTTGAATCTAAAATTTGAAGTGTCACAAATATTGCCAGTCAAGGTTTGATCCCTTCAAATATGGACTTCTTGGTAAGTCTTAGTGGACAAAGTTCGAAAGAAGGTATCTCGATCTATGTTTGAGGAAAACCCAAGGGCAAGATAGATACTTTGTTGTCAATCTAAAGCCTACAGTTGTAGCTACATTCTATGAAACATTGGAGAAGGAATATGCAAATGAGAATTATGGACCCCGAAAGATTTGGAACTGTGATGAGATAGGGTTGAAAGCTAGGAAAAATCGTGCAATGAAGGTGCTTTCCAAAAAGGACAGAAAAAGTGTTGCATATTTTATCCCAAAGAGTTGGGAGTGTATCACAATTTTAGCTTGTGCAAACGCTCTCAGTCAAAAAAATCTAGGCTTTTACTTGTTTAAAATAAAAAATCACATCCAAAACTACATAATCAACTATGAGCCAGAAGCATGTATGGTTGTTCAGCCTCATGCATGGATGAAAAAATAAATTTTTGTGAGATGGATAAAATATTTTTCCCTACAAGTACTTGGGGGTTGCTCACCCAACCATAGACACCTCATATTTGATGGCCATGGAAGCCATGTAGCGTTTTCTACCATTTCCAAAGCAAGGGCACTAGGCATTGACTGACTTACCCTACCAACCCACACAACACACAGGCCGCAACCACTTGATGTGAGTGTATTTTCCTATTTCAAATCACATTTCAAAAGGAAAAGAGCAACATGGAGTATTGGACATCCAAATTTTGAGATAAGAAGGGAAGAATTGGCTACACTTGGCAACCTTACTTTTGAGAAGGCATTGAATGTCAAGAACATAACAACTAGGCTCAAGATGAAAGGTATTTGGCCTCTTAATCCAAATGCATTGTTGAATGACATGGGGCCTAGTAAGACATTTTAGTTTGCTACCCCTAAGGAAGCATCTGCTACTGAGAACATTCTCAGTCTATCCAACAATGGTTTGCCACAAATCAAGGGCGATTGTATAGATGGAACAATAGAACTTGCAAATAAGCAAATTCCACTTGAAGCATTTGAATGTGTAGACCACCAAATTCCACCACAAACTTCAAGTTTGACATGCCAGCAATCACCACCAACGCAATTTTGGGAGAGAAGAATAGTATTGCATACATCTCTCTTTCCCTATCGAGTCCACCTAAGGAGCACTCACGGTTGTTAGAGGGTGTTGCAAATGTTGCAATTGATTTGCATGTGGAACTAGATCAAATTATTACAATGCCTTCTCCACCACACACCATGGGCCCAAAAAACCTTAGTTCATTATTATGTTGATTGGAGAGACAGTCAAGCTAAGAAATTAGGAGATGAATTAGATGACATGACTATTTAGGTGCAGGAAAAAAATTATGAGGATTCAATGGAGTCATTGGGAGGCCAAAAAACATCACACCTCTCTTGATTCTTGAATCTACCTAGTCATGTAGTCAAAGACAAGTCTAATTAGGTGGCTGACCATGGGATTAAACTTCTGATAATAATAAAAAATTATATTTGAAAGCTAATTTTACTCCCATTTATATGAAAAATCATATCTTGATCCTATTGGAGCTCGATTTCACAGGCCTTAATATTTACAAAATCCACCTAAGTCCTTACCCTATTTTATCCATCAATTATATATCCAATCTGAAAGAGATTCAATGGCTCCCTTCGTTGAAATTTCTAAAACCCCCATAAAACATATCTTGTAGATATCACTCAAGTTTCTAAGTGAAAATATGACCAAGTTAAAATCATTGACAATTTCATGATTTCACAAACTTGTTGAAAGGTTGACAAGTTAAAAACAACAAGTTCATGAGTTCACAAACTTGCCAAAAATCCTAGAGAAAAGTGTTAAGTTTTAATTTGTCAATGTTTTTGTGAGTTTGTGCACTCACCAGAAAGTTTACAAGAAAGGGTCAAGTTTGAAATTCCAATGAGTTCACAAGCTCACCAAAAAGCTAACAAGGTTCATGAATTGCCAAAAAAATTGAGAAGGGAGAAAGAAAAGAAAGAAAAATGGCCAAGGAAAGAAATGTATTCTTGTTGGAAAGTTCATGAGTTCATAAATTGCCAAAAAATCCAACAAGAGAGAAATAATTTTAAAATAAAAGTGGCTAAGGAAAGAAACTTTTGTTGGTAAAAAAATGAGTGATTTGTTTTACCTACCAATGCCTAACAATATGTTTATTTTGCCTCTTGTATTGAGCAATAATGGAGCTTGACCACACATTTATTTATATTTACATTCAACAAGAATATAGCCCCAATTGAAATGAGTGGATTATTTTTCCCAATAAAGCCTAAGCATGTGTCTATTTTCCTCTAAGGATTGAGTAAAAGTGTTACACATTAAAATGAGAAAACTTCTTAGATCACAATAAACCCTAACCATGTTTGTATTTTCCTTTACATTCAACAAGAATAGAGGCTTGATTAAAGGATTGCATTGAGCAAGAATGGAGCTTGAAAATGCGTGTTTATCTTTACATTCAACAAGAATGTAGCCCCAATTGAATGAGTGGGTTGTTTGGGCCAATAAAGTCAAACAATGTGCTTATTTGCCTCCAAGGATTGAGTAAAAATTTGTTATGCATTAGAATGAAACCAAAACCTGGTCACCAAAATCTAATCATGTTTGTTTGTAAATCTAATCATGTTTGTTTGTATACTTGCATTCTGCACTTTGTGCAACAAGAAAGAAAATAAAATGAAATAAAAACAAAGCTTCTTCATTTTTGCAATGAAAAGAAAATGTATAGTAAAAGCTTAGAAAATGGGATATATCATTCTGTCGGGGAAAGCTTAACACATTAGTCTGTCATTTGAAATGAAATGCATAAATTACTTTGCTAGAAATGTAAACAAAAAAAAAGGGGGGGTTATACTATTCTGTTTGATAGTTGAGGAATGAAATAGAACAGGAAGAGAATGTGTGAAAGTAGCCACTGTCAATGTTTTCTACTATACTAGAAATGTTGTCATAAGCAAAATTTGCATACTGTTTCTTTTAAATAGATATATGTTGTCTTGATGCAAAATGGTTTTCAATATTTCTATTGAATGCATACATGGGAATTTATTCTACGTTAGCATGTAAGTTCTACCCAGCTAGTATTTGTTAGCTAACAATAGAAAGGGCATTTTACTCAGGACCAAATGGCCAAATGCAGAAGTAGTGTCTTACTGTATGGTCCCATGGGGCGGCTTGGGCTTCTATTTTTATGGATCAAGCGGTCCCATGGAGCAAACAAAATTATGCTACAGGATTAATTGGAATCTCCTCCTGAAAAATAGCAGCCCCTACCTTTTAGGACTGCAAATTTCAGCGGGTGAAATTGAGGTGGGGCTAGAAATTGCCCCTACAGCTTAGGAATTTTTTAGGAATTTTTTTTGCCACTTGTCTATCACTTTGAATTTTAAATTCCTAAAAAAAACTAAAAAATGAGAGAATTTTTATTTGTTTATTAATTTTTATCAAATTACTCCACTTCGTCCCTTGATTTTTGGAGCTCAAACTTTTAAGCTGAATTGCAAAATTGAATTCATGGGACCACCATCTTTAAAATATTCCTAAAAAATCTTAGCAGCACTGCTGAAATTTTTTAGGAAGCCCCCCTCCATGGGACCGTACCCTTAAACACCCATTCTAGTTGTGTCTATAGTTGAGTTTCGTTGTGGATTCAGTATAAAAGAAAATGCTACTGTAAATGTTTAAGCTACATGCAAGTTAAATAAATACAGCTTGAAATTAATATACTATCTTGTATGATTAGAAAACCTTGAAGCTTAACCCTTTTAGGTAGTGGACTCATAGTGTATCTCTGACAGGGTGTCCAACAAGAGTTTGAATAGAGAACTCGCGTAAGTCTGAGTTGGATTCGCGTCACCCCTACATATTTAGCTTGCTGGAGTCTTGATCTACAAGGAATGACGCCTATCCTCCTGTCACTGCACCCAGACCCTTCCCAGCCGCACAAGATCTGTGCATCAGAAAAGAATGTTAGATTTGATATTAGGGCTTGCTTCGTTTCATTATTCAAATTGGAAAAAACAAATAAAAAAAGAAGAAAATAATGCGTTATGGGTTTCTACCCCTGCCTCATTGCCTTGTTACTGCTTCCCTGCCTTGAGTCGTCCTTCAACCACGCTAAGTTAAGCCTTATTTGCTTCCAAAAGAACCGTATTCAAGGCATACAACACACTATAATCTCTGGGTAATTAGACTAATGTACATATCAATAGATTTAAATACTAGTTACTAACCAGAAAACTGAGTGAGAACGAACCCTGGCATCTCATTTTGATCGCTGCATTTTCCCTTCCATGGCCACCACCATTTCCAGCCGCCCAAACCTCGCAAAGCATAATGAGAGGTTAAGTTAAAAGGTTTTTAGGGCAAAGCATATTCTTTTTAAAAACGGACTCCAAAATGTTTTCAAACAAAACACAGCTTTTTTTAAAGAAAACGAGAAAGAAAATATCTCCTTACGGAAGACTTGCTCAACCGCCCAAAATTGCATTCAAAATGGATGCCACAAAATATTTTACTTCATTATAATTTTTCTTGCCGCCTCTTGAGGATAGAATTTGTTAAATGTTACTGTCAGAAAGAACGGGTGCTACCGTTAGGTTATAGTTTTACACGTATATCATAATGCTAAATAAAAACAGAAAACCATGATCCGTGGACTCCATTCTTGTGAGAGGCTAGGATTCACATGACTATATTTTTGGGGACAGTGTTATATAACTTGTCTTGAAAACCTTTCTTTCAATGTACCCCCAAATACTGGGCTAGTACTCACCTTATTCCTCCCACGTGAGTGATGTCTTCTTTTTATTATTTTCATCACCTTATTCCCATGTTTTCCCTTACTCTTTAACATAAGGGAAAGATTCCATTTACTCTAATAAGAAAATAAGGAAGAATTCACTTTTATTCGAAATATGAGGGATTTAAGTAAAACAGGGGTAATATCCTCTTCTTAAATTCTTTCTCTCTCTCCTTTAGGAAAATTAATATCATCCAAATCTAAAGGAATTTAGAATGTATTTATTTGTGGAATATATTCCTTAACCTTACAACCTTTACATGTATTCATAGAGTAAATAAATATATATAATTTATTTATTTACTTATTTATTTTAATAATTAAATTAATAGTAGCTTAATATTGAGAATAATAATAAATAAATTAAAATGAGAATTTAATAATTAATATGTAAATTTTTAAATAATTCAGTTGTTCACATATTCAAATTTTGTGAAGAAATGTCTTTTGTGATGTTCAACGTTAATGACAAGATGGCAAAAGGTGTAAGGCTATTAATTAAAATAAAGCTTCATTAATTGACCCTTAATATTAATAAATATCCAAGATGATGATAAACATACGTCTTCCCATGTGAGAAAACATACCATGGAGGCCTTTCAAGGATGTTAACGTTTAGGCAAGAGTGGACATCAACTTTTGGTTGGTAATTAAGAATCTAGTAAACCTAATGTTTGGAGACAACTCGAATGCGTTTTCATTCCCTTACCCCACTTTTAGAACATGTGTTGGGGATGATGTTGCACAAGCATCATAATTCGAAGCAAGATATTTATTCCACGCACATGTATGGTTGTTAAATGAAAGTGTTTCATTATATTGTTTAAAAAAAAAAAAAAAAAGGTTGCATTTTTTCCCTAGTGAAATTATGGGCATTACACTTAGAATAAAAAATCTATATGGGTTAATGGTTTAGGTTTCATCTCCTAGTCTCTAGGTCATATGGTTTAAGGTTTAGGGTTTCTAGGGTTCATGAGATGCTTATAATAACAAATCTATATGGGTTTTAAGGGTTTAGGTTTCATCTCTTAGGATTTAGGTCCAATCTATATTTGTTTAGGGTTTAAATTCATTCTCTCAACTCCCCTTAATCCACAATCTTGCATCCCCTTAAGTCTCTCTAGGGTTCATGAGATTCTTAGAATAACAAATCTATATGGGTTAATGGTTTAGGGTTCATCTTCTAGTCTCTAGGTCATATGGTTTAAGGTTTAGGTTTTCTAGGGTTCATGAGATGCTTAGAATAACAAACCTATATGGGTTTTAAGGGTTTTAGGTTCATCTCCTAGGATTTATGTCCTAAGCTATATTTGTTTAGGGTTTAAAGTCATTCTCTCAACTCCCCTTAATCCACAATATTGCATCCCCTTAAGTCTCTCTAGGGTTCATGAGATGCTTAGAATAACAAATATATATGGGTTAATGGTTTAGGGTTCATCTTCTAGTCTCTAGGTCATATGGTTTAGGGTTTCTAGGGTTCATGAGGTGCTTAGAATAACAAATCTATATGGGTTTTAAGGGTTTAAGGTTCATCTCCTAGGATTTAGGTCCTAAGCTATATTTTTTTAGGGTTTAAATTCATTCTCTCAACTCCCCTTAATCCACTATCTTGCATCCCTTAATTCACTCTCGTAATTCCCCTTAATCCATCCTCTTAGGGCTTGTTAAGCCATATCATAAGTTCCATGACATGCATCCCCTTAATCCACTATCTTTGATCCCTTTAAGTCATTTTATCAACTCCCCTTAATCCACCCTCTTGCATCCCCTTAATCCACTCTCTTACATAACTTTAAGTCTTTCTATCATCTCCCCTTAATCCATCCTCTTACATCCCTTCAATTCATTCTATCTTGAACTCCCCTTAATACACCCTCTTGCACCCCCTTAATCCACTCTCTTACATCCATTTAAGTAATTCTATCAACTCCCCTTAATCCACCCTCTTGCATCCCTTCAAGTCATTCTATCAACTCCCCTTAATCCACCCTCTTGCATGCCCTTAAGCCATCCTCTTAAAGGAACCTTAAGTCATATCCTCTTACATACCCTTAACCCACAATCTTTCATCCCTTAATTCACTCTCATAATTCCCCTTAAGCCATCCTCTTAGGACCCATTAAGCCATATCCTAGGGTTCATGACATGCATCCTCTTAACTCCACTTAAGGCATTCTCTTAAGACTCCCCTTAAGCTATATATCCTCTTAGGTCCCCTTAATCCATCCTATGGCAAACATCATTTGAATTTGAATGGAATTTTCTATATATTGTTCTTTTCTCACATGAATTTTTTACTTAAATGACTCATAAAAAATGATAGTTACTTTATTTACATTAATTATTTTTTCAAGTTCTCATCAAGTTGGTCTACCATGTGATTGTCACTGAAAAATTATTTTATCAAGAGACTATGTAAATATCAATTTTTGGTCTTCACCTAAAAGTTGATAAGCTTTAATTGTATCTACATGCACACATATGTTTCATCATGTTATATAGTTGTATTAAACATCAATATACATTATATATGTTTGTTTGATGTATGAACTTCAATGAGCTTATTATTCACTTTTTAAATATCTTGTTCCAATTTTATAGATTTTACATTTTATACATACAAGGAGATACATTTTTTTTTATTCATTCAAATATTTGCTAGACTTGGAAAATAGTTAAAATTACCTGCCCTTAATTTATTATGTATATTATTTTTAATTTATTATGTATATTATCTAAACTATTTAAGGAATGTTTCAATTTGTCACCCAACCATGTGATAAATTATATATATGAAATTTGATTCTAGATAAGAATTTATATAGTGCATGTATTACTTGAAAATTAGATAATTTATATCTATACATACATGAGTGCATATAATCATCAAAATGAACATAACATGATCGTAATTGATTACATATATAATCATCATATTAAAGTCAACTGATATAAATAAACACAAATATGATAATAACATGTTCAAAATAAAACTAGAGAAACATAGTCCATAAAATCTATATGTCAAGATGTATATGTCAAGTCCAACACATGTATATTTAAATATAACTAGAGATCTATAGTCCATAAAATTTAGAACCATCAAACTATTAGGTTGATAGGTCATATCAAGTCTCCTCTTTGTTCCATGTCAACTAGATGTACCCACATCATGCTGTAAAAGAGTACAAGAAACTTGAAATTAGATTTAAAGTTATTTAGAAATTTTGATATAATTAAACATATTTAAACTTGAAAATATAAACTTTCAAGATGATGCAAACTAGAGTCTTGTCACATTTTGTCTATAGATTCTAAAAATATTTTTTTCAATTTTTTTGGAATCAGATTGCACTTCTTTTTCCATCTCCCACGAAAATTGGTTTTTTTCAAAAAATAGCATTTTTAAAAAGTGACGCACACTGTATAATGCATAACTTTTATTCCTTGAAAGATAAAATTCCAATTCTTTCAAATTTAGATTTGTAACTCCGATATCTAGTGCTTCCACTTGGTTAGATATTTTTTTATTGAATATTTTTTTCTTTAATCAAGTTTCAAAGTCAAATCAATTACAATTAGGACATAACACGGTAATAACGCATAACTTTTACTATATGTATCAAAAAAAAAAAATTGTTGGATCAAGGACTCCAATATCTAGTGCACTAATTTTTTTTTTTTTTTTAAATTGATAATCTTCTATTTTCCACTTGTGCAGAACAGAGAGTTTTGTTTTCGGTGAAAAACCTATATTTAATAAAACTTAAAAAACAGATAGATAATATAATCAAAACATATTAAAATTATATTCGTTGGATAGATCGTTTTGATGGGAACCTGATACTAGTTGGGTTTTTAATATCTCCTCCATTTTCATTCTCAAATTGAGCTTCGAAGTGCAAAATTCTCAGCAATTTTGGTGCCTCAGGGGGTGAGGGTGAAAAATTGTGGGTTCGGTCGAAAAAAAAAATAATGTTCGGTCGAATAGGGGTTTGACCGAACCCATTCGACATAGAATAAAAAAATTGATTTAAATTGCGTTCAACCGAACATTCTAAAGATGTTCGGTTGAACACCTTCTTTTAAAAATTAATTTTTAATATATTAATATAAATATTAATTATATTCGTTTTAAATGATGACTTGAGAGAAAGATATGGAGGGAGTGGGGGTAGGAGGAAGGGCTTAAATTTGATGGCCATATGATCGTATTTAGAGATTTTTTTCGTAGAATACAATCAAAATTTTAAGAAGATTGTATCAGATAAAAGGAGATATTTTGGATAGACTGTCAAAAATTATATAGAATTATAATGATATATATGTTTGATTTATATATAATTTTACATACACTAAGGTATATCATAATGTTTTAAGGGCACCCTTGAATAGATAACTTTCATTGAAAAATTTGTTGATAGGAAAAGTCGACCATCAAATTTAATCCTTGGTAGGAGGGAGATACTTCATAGAGAGAGGGGGAGGAGTGGGAGAGAGAAAAAGGGTAGGGAGTCCTAGGGTTTAAGGGTTAAGGGTAGAGGAGTTTGAGAGGGAGAGTGGGTAGGAGGGAGAGACTTTCAAGGAGAGAGAGGGTGGGAGAGATAAAGGTAGAGGGGTGTACAAAAGGGTTTACTAGGGTTTAAGGGTTAGAGATTATAGAGGGGGAGGAGGAGGGGGAGGGTAGGGTGAGGGACTTTGAGGGAGAGGGGGAGTGTGAGAGAGGAATAAAGGGTAGAGGGTGTACAAAGGGTTAGGGTAGAGGGGAGAGAGGGAGAGGGGGTAGGAGGAAGAGACTTGATAGAGAGAGGGGGGGAGTGGGAGAGAGATAAAGGGTAGGGGGTGTACAAGGGTTAAGGGTAGAGAGGAGAGAGGGAGAGGGGGTAGGAGGGAGAGACTTGAGAGAGAGGGGGGGAGGAGTCAAAGAGAGATAAAGGGTAGGGTATAAGGGTTAAGTGTAGAGGAGCTCGAGAGGGAGAGTGGGTAGGAGGGAGAGACTTGAGAGAGAGAGAGGGGGGAGTGGGAGAGAGATAGAAGGTAGGGAGTAGAAGGGTTTAGGTTTATAGGGTTAAGGGTAGAGGGGAGAGGGGGAGAGGGGGTAGAAGGGAGAAA
>VDFB02378951.1:0-25268 GCA_007258455.2 Sequoia sempervirens | reverse complement strand
AGAGATCTTAACACCAATGGATGAACAAACATTGGTTCATGCCAGGTTCACCAAAAATGTAAGAGAGGGGGGCCACCATGTGCAAGACCCCAGGTCACAGAGGGTCAAGATGTGAGAGGCTGCCCTAACTTACCTCGACTAAGTGTATTTTTTGGAAATGCAAGTCAAAAGTAATGAGGACCTCAAGGCCTCTCAGTTACTCTACAAACCCGAAACACAATAAAGGGCTAGGCGAGCTAGTTTTTAGGTCTATCAATATGCCTCAGGAAGCTCTATGTTCAAGGATGAAATCACGGTCTCTGGATGTTAGTGTGGCATGCTGGTGTCTCAAAAGTGTGCTGGCATTCGTACGACCAAACAATAGTGAAGACGAGGTCAAACCAATAAAACTAGCTAACGACCTAGCTGATTAACTAAAGGGCCTGAATGATGTGATTTTAGTAAATGAAATACTCTCTAATATTATAAAGTAAATATGCAAGAGTGAAGAGAGCAAGGAGAATATCACCAAGGAATTCATTTGCCAGCTAATTTCTCGAGAAGTACGTGCTCCTACACACAACAAGACAGGAAAATGTTGGGTGGCTGTACAGGGGCCTGCCTTAGTTAGACCCCCGTTTAGGTGTTTCCATCTCCATGGACAGCCAAGGAAACGAGATAAAGGAAATAATGTAGTAAAGAGTAAAGAAGCACTATAAAACAATATTATGCTACTCAACCAAGTGATAGAGGAGAGGAGAGGGAAGCTTACCACCTCCACCAAGAGTGCTCAAGGCTACTTGGGGGAGAATATGAGAGTACTCGAGCCTTTGTTGCAATGGCATGGTCCCAAACTTGCTCTACCAAAGTGATGGAGTGTTGCTTTGGCTGCAATGGAATGCTTGAATGCTTGAAAGTGAATGCAAGAGTGTGAGAATGGAAGTTTGAAGTTGTTAAGAGTTGGAATGGAAGTTGGAAGAATGAATTTGATGAAGGTATGGATAAAAATGACCATATTTGGTTTAGTCGGCCGAAGGGGGTGTTACAACTTCACCTTCAATGAGTAGAGTAACGCCTTTGCAGGTTCAGCTGCAGGAATCTTCCAGGGACGTAAGTGTGCCATGTGGGCGTCCCAAAAAAAAAAGGCCTCCACCGATGCTCAAAGCAGGTACCAAGTGGGATGCTAGCAACGAGCTTAGGTGGAATTAAGCCTCCAGACTTGGATTTCTAAGGTGGATAAAGGGAAAAAAGGGATTTGCACATAGGGTGCAAATTCACTCTTATACAAGGTTCTTGTCATAAATATGACTAGGCACCATAAATGCAAGGGCCAAACGCGTAAATGTGAAATTTTCACAGGGTGTAATTTTATGACATTACATTTTTTCCCCACTTTAGTGAGTCGATCTTTGGGAAAAATTAGCTACACTCAAGTAGAAAAGAGAACGTTAGAGCAAACTCAAAAACTTGAAATTTTTTATGGATTTACATGCCAAAAAGGATATTGTAGAGGCCATAGAGGTTGAGTAGGAAAGTATTGAAGATGCCCCAATGATCGAGCTCAACAAGAAACCACAACATTTGACGTGATGGCTCATTCTCCAAAACTCAAATCTAGGTCATTTCAAAAATCAAAAGAAGCTTTGAAGGTGAGAAGAATGCTCATCCAATGGTTCAAAAGAAAAATATGATAAAGAGGTAGGTATATGCTTCGTCCTGATTTTTCCCCCATCTTGGTGGGGTAAAAATAGGAAAAATGATGGGACCATAATCACTGGGTAAAATAGGCCCCAGGGGGCCTAGATATACTCGAGTGGGCCCCTATAAGGGTCTTTTTCAATATTCATCGTGAGAAATTTGTTGAATTTTGTGAGAGAAAATTCAACAAAATTCCTTGTAGATGAGAGCTTCAGGAGACAAGGATTGAGCAGCTACACTGGGTGGTCATTCAGGGAGGTGTGATTGATCAGGCAAGTTTGAAAAACCCATTTTTATGCATTTTATTGCAAATTTTTAGTAGTTTTTTAAAATTTGGAGCGTAGGTGTCCCAATGGCATGAAGGTGTCCCACTAACGTGTTGGAGGCCTTCGGTTGCACTGGGGTTCACTAGGTGCACTATTGTCCAAGAAGCTCCAATGTGGAACTCGGACAATAGCACGTCACACAAGCGTTTGCACAACACACATGCATCACAAAGGCCATACTTAAAGAAATTTTGATGTAGAATTTAGAAGTTTTGATGTAGATGAATTTGACTTGAATCCTTTTCCATTTTGAAGGATTACCTAAAGATGTGGGAGCATGGTGGCAGACATGTGCTTTGGATGCTCCATGATCACACACAATGTATGTCCCTTAATGAGGAGGGGCACCTTCGATGGGTAGGACTTTGGTGGGATTACACTATGCTTGAGGTGTTGTATTATGGCCGCATGCTCATGGTACTGATGGAGCAGTGGGATTCAATCACCTTGACATTCCACCTTCCAATGAGCGAGATGATCATCATGTTGGAGGACACCTACTGGATCATTGGCCTCCCCATCTGCAGATGGCAGATTGTGCTGAATGATGCACACTCAACCCAAGAGAAATTCAAGGGCATCTGATATTACACAGGGTATATAGACCTTGGGAATGGGACTGGCCATGTCTGTATTCATTGGTATGAGTAGGGAAATGTGGTGGTCCCTCTTGTGCAAATGGTGATGGTCGTGATGATTTCCATGTGGGTGACAATGGATGGGCAGGGCTCTCACCTTCACGGGGGCCTCATCCACACTATTAGTGCCATGGAGGAGTAGCAAACCATCTTCATGTGGGGTCAAAACATGCTCGCACACCTATACCAAGAGTTGGGAAGGTTCATGCACTATGAGTACACAAGACTAACCACCTACATACTATTACAAGTGTGGGAATTTGATCATATCATGTGCACCCGACTAGTCAGGTATTCTCGAGGGACAAACCCTAGTAGGCCGATGGCACATGCGTATGAGTTAGTACACTGGTGGAGGTACAAGGATATCCAATTTTGGAGACTATAGTTTGATACATTGCGACCCGAACATATTAGATGGCAACCATATAGAGGTATGCAATGGGTAGATGACCGTCAACAACTCCACAACATGCAGTGGGAATGATTTTTGATAGGCCACACATAACCACCACCTACAACAGTTGTTGTCCATGTCCTAGCAATAGTAGCAGTGACGAGTGCAAGAGACGCAGGTCCTAGCATCGCTCCTCCCCCTAACCCACACTGGCAGGCCGGGAACCCAAGTACCAGAGTTACTCATGTTATTTCTTTTACAACATTTGTGGTTTCATATCATACATATGTATACATGTTTTGATATATCATGCGGTACTGATGAATCTATTTATTTTTTGGTCGTAGTGGGCACACAAGAGTGGACCACATTCATTGCATAGTGTATTTCAGAGGTGGCCCCAGTCGTTGCAGTCTAGGGGAGTGTCCTAGATGCCTATAGGATGGCTTCAATGGAGTGACATTCCCAAATTTTTGAGCCTATGGTGGTCCTTAGGACAACACACAAGGAGTTGAGGGTGGAGGTGGTCTAGAGGATAGTTGACATCACCACCTTCATAGGACAGAGGGATCAATGATTGGTGGAGTTGATGACGCTCTTCGAGAGAGATGAGGCGAGGATGAGAGTAGATAGTTTCGAGAGGGAACATGATGCTCTTCAAAGTTGACTCAATTACCTCAGAGGGTAGGTAGCAATTGCAATTTTGGTGGTTGATCTGAAACTACGAGATGACCTTAGGTGGGTAGAGCTAGAGATAGTCAACCTACAAGGCGATATCAGGAGATTACAAGTGAGCATGTTAGTATTGTGATCTCACAGATCCCATTGTGTCACTTCCATCAAAAATTTCTCACCACTAGGACTGGAGGGCTCAGGGAGCCACATGCCTAGGGGCTAGATGCCCATTTTGATATATGCACCATTTTTTTGCCAATGATATACATTATATAGCATGATTTTAGATGTATAGATATTGACATATATATAGTCACCACTTATTTTTTATCACACGGGGATGATACACGTACATGAAATACATTTGATATATATATATATGAGATTTTGATTCCGACATCATGGTGTTCATTGTTTTATGTGTACGCTTTTATTTTTATGTATGATTATGTGATGGATGTTATACTTATGGGTGTATGCTTAGATTAGATGCTATCATGATCTAATAAACACACATGGATGTATGTTAATTAAATACAATGATGATCTAATTGCCTAACGAAAAGATGTAATCAAATATAATGCACAAACATAGCATAATAAAACATATGTATGTATGTAATTCCTAATTAAAGAAACTAAACACACACACACACATATTCACATCATAAAAAAAAATGTAATAATGTGCTAATGAATGAATGTCACAATATGGTACACTACAATCTATGAGGGATGAGCGTTACACACATGACACATAGAAACTATTCATAGTATTGACAAAGATGAATCACATTGACAAGTTCTTTTAGAGGCATTCCATCCATAGATGACAATCCATAGGAACCAAAACCATACACAAAGATGACAATGTAAGGGCCTAACCATTTAGAATTAAACTATCCCTTTTGATTAGGCGTCACATTTACATTTCTCTGATTCTCATAAAGAACCAGGTCACCTACATTGAAAGTCCTAGGAAGAACACCTTGCTTATAGTGTTTAGAAAGCGATAATTGATACTCTTTAAGGTGGTCAAGGGTCTGTAATCGATGCTCATCAAGTAATCAAGTTGATCTAAACGATTAGAACATTAAGTTTCATCATTAATTAACCCTTTAAAGGAAACTCACAAAGATGGGATTTCCAACCCTAAAGGCATGATGGCCTCAGTGTCATACATAAGGTTGTACACATTGTTCCAGTGGTTGTACAAACACTTGTGCAATAAGCCCACAATGTGTATGTTAATTGAGTATGCCAATCTTTACCACATTTGTTTACTATTTTTCATAGAATGAGCTCAAGAGTTTTATTAGACACTTTGGCTTGGCCATTAGATTGAGGATAATATGGTGTAAAAAATCTATGTTGAATGTGAAAATTCTCTAGGAATTGCTTCACCTCTTTGTTATTAAATGGAGTACCATTGTCAGAAACAAGGGTAGAAGACAACCCAAAGTGAGCAATGATATTCTTCAGAAGAAAGCTACAGATGGCCTCAATGTTCATGGATCAAAGTGGAATAGCTTCGACCCATTTCATAAAGTAATCTATAGCGGTGATGATAAATACATGTCCTTTAGAAGAAGGAAGTGATATCTTTCCAATGATATCCAAACCCCATTTTGCGAATGTCCAAGGAGAGGCCTAATTTTGAAGCTCTTGAGAAGGAGCATGAATGAGACAACTATGTTGTTGACACTACAGATACTTCTTGACAAAGGCAAAAGAATCTTGCTCCATTTTTTGCTAAAGTATCCCATATGAATTAGTTTTCTCACTAGGGATTTAGCACCAAAATGTCCAACCTTGGAGCCCAAATAGGCTTCCTTAAGGGCAAGGGGTATTTCTGCTTTAGTGAGACACCAAAGAAGAAGACCATTGTAGGATTTTTGATAAAGAACATTTGAAAGTATAACATATCAGACTAAAAAAATTTCATATCTGGGTGTGATCGTTCTTCATTGCATCATTGATAAAATTTATAGTCTTCAAATAATAGTAAATGTTAGCATAGAATTCTTTTGAGTTCACATGAGCACACATGAGGAAATCAAATTCAAGTTGATATGATATTGCAAGAGAGCAAAGAATATGAACCACAAAGTGGTATTCTTCTATATCATTATCCAAAGGAACAAGCGAGGAAATATTTCCCATAGCATCCACATGCCGCTTTTCTCTCCTAGGAACACTGTCTATCATAAACGAAGAGAAGCGATCAAGTAAGGACAAGGAAAAATATCAATACTAAGACAACTTATTTTTCTTAGCTTTATATGTCCCTGTAATTTGTTTTACAATGAGTTCATAATTTCCATGTTTGTAAATATATTTCATGTTTAATGCAATCACAACACACAAGCCAATGATAAGGGATTCATACTAAGTGATGTTATTGGTACAATGAAATATTCTAATTGAAAAGATAGAGGAACTAGATTTCCTTCAGGTGAGATAAAGACCACACCTACCCCAAATCCAACTTGACATCTAGATCCATTGAAGTACATCTCCTATATAGGTTCATGATTAGTTGCGAACATGTCTTCATCCAAAAATAAGTCCAAACTAGGGGAGGAGTGAGATGAGAGAGATTTTGCTAGTTGATTAACAAAAACTTGAACTCTAATTGATTTATGAGTTACAAACTTGATGTCAAACTCAAAAAGCAACATTACCCACTTCACCAACCTTCTAGCAAGATCGATTCTAGTGAACGGGTGCTTCAAAAGATCAATTTTTGCAATGACACGAGTTTCAACATGAAGAAGATAATGCCTTAACTTTTGCATTACAAATACGAGAGCAAGACACTATTTCTCCATGGAAGAATAATGAGTTTCATAATTGACAAGAACATGTATAATATAGTAGACCACTCTCTCTTTACCATCATCATGATACTGAGCTAACAAAGTTGTTAAAGCATGAGGTGATGTGGTAATATAAAGCAAAAAAAGTCTATCCTACATAACCAACATTAAGACAAGAGGATTGGCCAAATAAATTTTGATTGACTCAAAATATTTCTCACACTCATCATCCCATAGGAAATGAACATATTTATTTAGCAAACGTGTGAGGGGAAGGGTGCAATCAACCAATTGGGATATAAATCTACGGATTGCCTAAATCTTCCCTTGCAAACTATGCAGCTGAGAGCTATTTTTAGGTGGAGGAATGTTAATGATTACATCATTCTTATTCATGTTGAACTTGATTCCATGATGGGAATATATAAATCCCAAAAATTTGCTAGCATCAACACTGAAAAAATACTTAAGAGGATTGAATCTCATCTTATAGAGTTGAAGCCTTTCAAAAATAAGTGTTAGAATTAGGTGTTGTACACCTTGCATAATATTTGTAATATTTTATTTATTTATTTATTATTTGTGTGGTGCACCTAGGGGTTTCTAGGTGAACGTGCATCACAAGGAGTTATAATGTTGGGGCCACTTTGTTGTATGTAACACTGGGACATAATTGTAAAATGTAATTATTTAATATTGGGGAATAATAATAAAATAATAAAGTACCCAATATTAAATGTGGGGTCACATGATGTTGTATGGTTTTGGGCACATGGTTTATGTAATACCACTTGGTGGTTTTGTGGGAGCTTGTTTCTATAAAAGCAACCACATGGGTAGTTGTTTAGGGTTGGATAAAAGGTTGGATCAAAAGTTGGTCAAGGTTGAGCTTGTGCATGTGTGAGGGTTTGAAGCATGGCATGGGATGTGTGGATTCATGCTTGGTCACATGGAATGCATGGATAGCTTGTGCTTCAGAAGTGTTCATGGAGTCTCTGCAGATGTATTGTAATGGGTTTTCATTGCTAAATAATACATGGAGTGTGGATGCTTTTGGAGGCTGGGTTTTTCCCTCTTGAGGGTTTTCCCAGGGTATATCTTGTGTCATCTTTAATGGGTATGTTGTCTATTCTCTTGCATGTTGATGTTGAGTATTTTACTTGCATGTTTTCAGATTTGGGTTATGTGGAAATTGTCATTCTATGGCTGCATAGTTTCCTTACAATAAGATGGAGATTTTCTACAAGATCCACACAAGTCATAGACTTAGCCAAGATGTCATCAATGCAGTCTTCTAAATTTTTGTGAATAAAATCATGAAAGATTAAGGTAATCACCCTTTGGTAAGTTGTGCCTGTATTCTTTAACCCAAATTGTATGACCACATAATAGAAAGTACCCCATAGGGTGGTGAAGGCTATCTTATATTGATATTTTGAGTTAATACAAATCTAGTTATAGCCTGAGAAGTCATCCATGAAGGACAAGGCATGGCCTACAATTGAATCTATAAACATATCAATATTAGACAACAAAAAAATCATCCTTAAGAGAAGCCTTATTGAGATCATGAAATTCAATGCAAATGAAAATACGACCATTAGGTTTGCTAACAACAATGATATTCGATATCCAAGGCGAATAGTTGATAGGACAGATAAAGCCCTCTTTTAATAGATTCTCTATCTCAATCTTAACCAACAATGCAACCTTGGGATTCATCTTTCAGATCTTTTGTTTAACACGCTTAGCATCAAGACCTAGGATGATATTGTGAACCACTATAGACTCATCAATACCAGGCACGTCCTCATATGTCCAAGCGAAATTGTCAAGATGAGAGTGTAGTAGATCAAAATATTGCTTAGCTTCTTCGGAAGAAAGGAATTTTCCAATTTTAATCACCCTTTTAGAAGATTTGGGTTCCATGAAAAACGTAGTAGTATCCCCATTTAGGAGGGAATTACTGTCTTCAGGATGAGGTATAGGAACATAATCTTCCACATTATATAGAGGGGCCTCCTCATCCACACTCAAAATGGATTCTCTAAAGTACGCTTATTTATGCAAGCAATACAAGAATCGCCTTTTATGGTGAAAATAAGGTAAATGAGAGTAGACACCTAACAATTCTTCCAGCGCTTCCTCCAAAGAGAAGACATCTAGGGGAACTAAATTAGATTCTACTTTACCCTCAATCAGTTCGGGATGAAATGGATTAAGGGGATAAGCATAAATCATGTTAACACTCCACCAAGGTTTTTGCTTAGATTGTTCAAGAGAGCAACCCTTCCCCAAGTGATGTTTGTGAGGCCTAACTTGGATAGGGAATTGAATTCCTCATTTGATATGTCCAAGGCCTATACACCCATAACCATACTTAGAAACCAATTCATATCCAAAGCCATAACATGTTTGCAAATCCTAAGACGAGGTTGGATCCACATAGAGTGCATCACTCCACCAATGAATGCGGAAAATATCTATGAGATCACAACCATACTTCTTAGTAGGGTTACAAACATTGGCTTCCTCAGTAGAGGCATGATTATCTTCCTCAAAAGGAGAAAAACTGTGTTCTTTGACATGATCACAATCGTCCCTCTCAATGGGAGGATGATCAACTTTCTTAGCAGATGTATATGAAATTGTCAAAAGGTGGAGGTGGATAGGATCTACTTTGTATTCTCTGATGAAGAAGTCAGAGAAATCCAAGGACCCCAAATAATCACCAAGACAAGCATTCTATTTAGAAGAAGAAGTGGATGGGGAGGGCTTAGGATCCATTTCTTCAAGCTATTCTTCTTCAGGGGAATCCATTTCAAGGGTAGCCTTCAAGGAAACCATCGTTGAAGAACATGCCAACACATCGGAAGATAATGATGGAATGTAGTTCCTAAGAGTGGAAACAATTGAGGCCTGACCTATGGCCGCCAAATCACAAAGGTGCATAGCCTCAAGGTCAACCTTGATTGTAATCACTTGGTTATTAGCAACAAACTTTAAACAACGATGCAAGGTAGAGGTTACAACTCCCAAAGCATGAATCCAAGGTCTTCCCAAAAGAATATTGTAAGGTAAAGGACAATGCATCACATATACCAAAGTGAGTACGGTAACGTGGCATAGCCTCAAAGTCAAGATTACTATGCTTAGGGCTTGACGAGCAACGCTATTGAATCCACAAATATACAAAGAAGAAGAATCCATTTTGATCTTAGGTAATAAATCTATGCCACACATTGAGGGCCAAATCGGTGTCAATGAGAGCATGTCTAATATCAATATTATTAATGTTAACTATAATCATCACCGAATTTGGTTGCTTTTTTACATCTGGGGGTGGGAGATCTTGTGGATAGAACATAATATTTGACGAATCCATGTTGGAAAAATGTGTCTCAACCTTGCAATAATATAAAGGTTACTATTGATAGGATATATATATGAATATATATATTTCCTAGTTACATCAATAGGTGTATATAATGGTAGCATGGGGTGGCGTGGAGGAGCAAAATGTGAGCGTGTTAAATTTTTCAAGAAACTCCTAAAATGATCGACATACATTCAATAATGATATATTGTAAGTCTAGACCATTCATTATTAGGTTTTAGATCTAATGGTAAATATTTTGTTGGCCTATCTTGCCCTAGAATATAACCCTATTTTATTAGGGCGTTGTATTACCACTGCGATAGCAGGTGATATATTCTAAAAGTCTGATAGTGGTTGTGTTGTCTCTTGATCTTTGGTGGTGATACTCTTGTGAGAAGCTTGCTCTACAAGTATATTGCAATCTTTATGATTTATGAATAATATATTGGGTGGATTTTTGAGTGTGGGGTTTTTCTTCTAAAAGGGTTTTCCCCACATAAATCACTGTGTTGTGGTATGCATGATATTTGTGTTTATTTCTCTTTAAGTTTCTATAATTGTTAAAGATCTATAAAGTTTTGCATTATTCTCCTCTCAAGATTAGTGTAGGAAGTTGTTCCACTACCTTAGCTTCCTTACAAGTGGTATTAGAGCTTGATCACCTTTTGTTTCAATTGTGGGTTGTTGGGTTTTTTGAACTAATCTAGATTTGAGAGGGAGCTTGTGTAGAAGACACTTTGTGATCTTGTTGCAGGAATTTTTTAGATGTAAAATACATCAAGGAGAATAGAGGTGGAGAAATTTTCTGCAAATAATTTTGAGATGTGGAAGCTAAAGATGGAGGATCTATTGATAGATTGAGATATATGGGATGATGTTGATGAGAATGCATAATCAAATTGTGCTTGGGAGACTCTACTTTAATAAATTTCCATGAAGAGACCTTTGCACAAAAATTATGGAAGAAGCTTGGTGAGATGTATCAGGTTAAATATTTAGTGAACAAGAATTTCTTGAGGAAGAAGTCGTATTCCTTAAGAATGAAAGAGGGTGGATGAATCATGGACCACCTGGAATCATTCAATATGTTGGTGGCTCAATTGGCATCAGTTGGTGTCAAAATGGATGAGGAGGAGAAATGCCAGATCATGCTTTGTTCTTTGCCTAATTCATGGGATTCACTTGCTATGGCTATTAGGAGTACTTCATTTATATTTAAGACTAAAGATGTGGTGGGTTCTTTGCTTTCTGAAGAGATGAGGAATAATGTATCCATCACTGCCAAGGAGGCCCTAAATGTTCATGGAAGACCTAAGGAAAAAGGCAAGGAAAATGAGAAGTGTGAAAAATCCAAGTCCAGGAGGAGATCTAAATCTCCTCGGAAGTCCAAAGTTATTTGTTGGAACTGCAGTAAACCTGGACATGTTCGTAAGGAATGCAAAAAAGAAAAGAAGAAGAAAAAGAAGAAATTTGATTATGATTCTGAGTTTGAGAAGGAAGATGGCAATGCATTCATTGTAGCTTTAGCAACTCGTGCAAGTAATATGCATGGTTAATTGAATCAAGTGCATCTTTCCATATGACCTTTAATAGATATTGGTTTTTTGAATATGAAGAATTTGATGGAGGTAAGGTGTACTTGGGTGATGATTCTCATTTAGAAATTGTTGGTTGTGGTAAAGTTAAAATCAAGTTTTCTGATGGTAGAATAAAAAAGATTAATCGTGTGTTCCATAGCCCTAGATTAGCACAAAATTTGTTATCTGTGAGAAAACTAATAGATGTGCGTGTGCAGGTAGTATTTTGTGATGCAGGATGCAAGATGGTTAGAGGTGCTATGGTGATTGCTAGAGGTGTCAGATATGGCACATTGCATAAGTTGGATGCATGCACTATTAAGTGCAATAGAATTACTATGAAAAGAAAATCTATGAAAGAAGTGAGGGTTTCACCTTCAACAGATGGTCATGGCTTTTGCGTACCTGTGAATAAATATTCAACAAGCTCCCTTTGGGTATATTTTTTCTCTAAGTATCATCCCGTGCATTGCAGGTAGGACACTTAGCCTTTTTATCAAAGACTGCTACCCCCCTCCACGTGTCTACCCTGCGCACCCCATAGGTTTCCTTTCCTTCACATTTTGGGAATCCCTGCTCTTCTTCCACATGTCGTAGTTGTGGGCCATTTTGAGTGTTCCTTTTTGCTTCCTCATCGGGCTCCGCTCGAGTGCCACATAGCTCTAATTTCCAAAGAAATTTGGTCGGCCCCACGATCGGTTTCTGCGATGCACTTTTGCTACGTGTCTGCTCTGCATAGGTTTTCAGTGAAAGGATGAAATAACGGTCGCAAGAAATGAAATGCTACCAGGCACCTCTTTTGCACCCAATCGATGATCGCCTTCCTCCACTTTTAGATAGAGCTCTGCCCACTCGACACATGTCACCTTGGTACAAGTCTTCAATAGCAAAAGATAAAGATTCACACAGGCAGTGCTATGATGCCATGTGTCTCTTTAGCGGGTTTCGTATTCAGGTGATGAATCAAGTGAGCCAAATGTTGTGATTGGTTGCAGCATGTCATAATTACTTCACGGGATGATGACACTTGTTTGTTTGACCTTGTCGGGACCACCGCCATCATTTATAGGGGATGCACCTGAGCCTAAAATGACAGAATGCTTGATTTCAAATATTTTCTATTGCAACAGCTTGGGGAATATACTCATTTCTGCATCATTGTCGAAGATCACGAAATCTTTTCTGTTATTACTCTTTGAGGCGGTGGGAGTTTTCTGCTATATATACTTCTCTCTGTTTTGAGAGAAAGGGTTCAGATTTTGAAGGAACATTGATTTTAGGAAAAGACACTAGGCCTTTATTACTATTTTATTTTATTGCAAAGGGCTTTCAGACTGTGCCAATTGTTCGGCCTTTCTATTTTTTCATGCTATTTGATTAAACTTTAAATTGTGTTGCTATTGTCTAGATATTTCATTTGAGAACTTCTATATATATTGAATGCAATTTTTTTAATCTAGATCATGTCTAATGAATCTTCTTGACAATAGGAATGTATGCAATGTTATTTTATGTCAATGAATGGATTATCTATACTTTAATCAGTTTCTATCTTTCTGGAACACTACAAATACCAATCGGGCCCTTAGATATATGATTTATCGTGCCTATCATTAAGTCTCGGCACATCACCTTAGGTTAGACTCTATTTTAATATATTTGTTTCCTTTTCCCTTTCCAAAACCCCATTATAGAAGAAGTCAACTTCTCTAAAAACCCGGAGGTCACTCAGTTTAGCGCAAAAGGTCCCCTCATAAACTGAATTTCCCATAAGACACTATTACCTTGTCAAATTTTGGCATCAACAGTTTGTTCTTTTTCTTGCACGCTTGGTGGGACAGAGCTTAAATGAATTTGCGCTTTACAAGGGTGTATGAGCCATCGGCATGTAACTAGATCCCAAACCGTAAACAACCCTAGTTTACTAGTACCGCCACTAGGAACAGTGAAGGCCATAAGTCAATTGGTAACCGTTCTGCTCTTGCCACCCATTCCTCTAGCCATGTTTCAAGCCGCCAATAGAAATTATGTGGCATGGGATGTCGGAAGTCTCCTAGAAGCTCCAGTAGCACCCATCATCTGGGGTGCTATCCTGGTCTAAGCTATGAAAGCTATACCCAAGTTTACCAAAGATGGATCAAGAACTCCCGCATAACATCTGCAAGATGTGGCGGATGTGTGTCTAGTGCATGAGATCACTACACAGAATGTAGCTCTAAGGCTCCTCGCCGCATCTTTCAAAGGCAAGGCGTTGGATTGGTACCAAACTTTGCCACCTAGCACCATCCGCACCTGGGATGAGCTCAAAGACCCGTTTTATGAGAGGTTTTCAAATGACGAAGATCACTCTTCACTGTATTATCAATTATCTATCATAAAACAAGCTCCCCAAGAGGCTATGATGGACTTCAATGCCTGATTCCACACAAATTGGCAGAGGATATTTGTTGCTATATGCTCGACTCCTGAGTTGGAGTTCATATTTTATCTGAAGTCCATCAACTCTAACATTTCTATGATGATCAAGTCTTTGGGAGGAGCTACTCTACCAGATGCTTACAGTGTCACCGTCAAAGCTAAGAATCATTTGATAGATTGTGGAAATTTTCCTCCTCAGCCCATCATGCTGATATTTCCTGAAATATCAATGCCCACACAAGAAGTCGCGTCAACTAGCGTGCCTGCAAATCCCCGGTCAATGTACACATATACGACAGCACCACAAAATGTCACCTCTACATCTAGTTCTTCCAAGGATGAAATGAACAATCTTAGAGAAATGTTGCAGATTATGGAGAATGACATAACCACCCTTAAGAGAAACCAATCAACGCCTCCAAATCCTACCTATCAGAACTATCAAGGTGAATGGTCTTCATATCAACAGAACCAGTACCAAGGCGGTTCCTGCACTAATCCACCAGCTCCGCCAACCAACCAAATAGTGTTGGTGCCTACTCCACTGATGAGCGCTTCACCAAGCTTGAGTAGGTAATTGACCGCGGGACAAAATAACTTCATTGATGATGTCAATCTGTGGCGCTTCCCTTGTAGTGATGCACAGATGCCCTAGAACTGTCTGTGTGACAACTTACAACAAAAGGTGGTAGAGCAGTGTAGCTAAGGCGAGACGTCATACCACAAATTATATGCATATGCCTCACCACAAATGGAGAGTGTGGTTCTTATTGCACAGATGCAAGGGATGTCTCTAGAACAAGAATCTGACATCGCTCTTGATCACATGCTCTTCTCATGGATGGAAGAAGAAGAAACGGTGTTTGCTAATGATACGTTCGTATTCAAAAAATTGCAAGTTCAATTTGACTATAACACTCGCTCAAAGAGGAGATTTACTAGTGAATCAGTCGCTCCACAATTAGCCAGTCCGCAACCTAAAGGTGCTTCTGGTCAAATACCTGGCACTTCCACTGTGCCACCACAGTATCAACCACGGAAGGAAATTATCATAACAAGAGCAAAGGGGCAAAAACCTCCAAGTTTTCCATCTTTTAATGTGGTGGAACAATTGGAGAAATCATCTGCTAATGTGTCTCTATGGGACATTCTAGCTATCCTGAAGCAGAAGACATTGTTACAAAAGGAATGTTAGGCAGAGATCAATGAAATGCCAACAAAGCAATTAGCCAATGCAAAGGTTGTTGATCAACTATCCCCTGCTAAATTCCTTACGAAAAACACAAAATAACTCCCTGCTGAAGTTAGAGATAAGTTGAAGCTTCAACCCTTCTTCTTAACTCTCATTATAGGGAAGAAGTTATTACACAATGCTATGATTTATTTTGGGGCCAACACCACAGTTATGGCTAAACAAATAGCTGAAGCTTTAGGAATTAGTTATGAACCTATGAAAAGGGGAGTGATGCGGCTTGATGGAAAAAAAGTTGAAACCATAGGTATGATCAAGGCACTTCCTTTAACTCTATTTTCTTGCCCTAGTATTACTATCCTACAAGACACTGTGATCATAGATGTGCCTCCCATATTCGGCCTCTGTCTATCCCGAGAATTTACTTCAAAGATGGGTGGATACCTGTCCCTAGATTGGTTAGATCTGATTCTCAGAACCAAGCATGACACAAAAATGAAGATAGAATCAGAAGCGTTACACTCTGAACATGTAGCAGATGAAGTCATGATCAATTTTGAAGCCGCACATACCTCTATCACCAAACAAGAAATGTATCGCGTTGAATTATTAGAGGAAGAAAAGGTGACCGAAGACTAGAAAGTTCAAGAGGATGCTCTGTTAAGTGAACACATGGACAACGACCCTTTCGGCAATTACCATGCTACAGGATTGGGCACCTATGTAATCTATGATGAAGACCAAGTGCTCCCGAAGGTTGCCAAAGAGTTCAAAGGTGGCCAAGCACCTGAGTTATGGAGATTGTATATTGATGAAGAAAGATGCAAAGTAGGCGCCAGAGTGGGGATATATTTGATATCCCCACAAAAGGAAAAGATACTAAGGTCTTTCCACTTCCAGTTTGCTTGTTTAAACAATGAAGCCGAATATGAAGGATTAGTTCAAGGTTTAAGCCTTGCAGAGTGAATGGGAATTAAGAAATTAATGGTGTTTGGAGATTCTAAACTAGTGGCCAACCAAGTCCAGGAAATTTTCATGGCAAGCAATGTCCACACGAAATCCTATTAGCATCGAGTCTGGGACCTGGTTGAGGGTTTTGAATCCTTCAACATTAAGACTGTTTTCCGAGAACAAAATGGCGACGTGAATCACATGGCGGAAATTCGATCCTCGTTTGATCTTTCTTTCGATCTTATACATAACAAACACCTTGTTCAAGTAATAGTCTGACTAGCGGTTCCCAATAATGATCAAAGCTGGCAAGTTTTTGAGAGTGATGAACACATTGCTTCGTTCATCTGGCAGTTGGGGGAATTTTCCGATCAGCTCCAACCAAAGATCGCAGACGCTTATGAAGGACAAATCATGCAACTCAAAACCAAAAAGCTTCCGAAAGGATTGGTTACTCTCGAAAACCTTTTTGATTGTGATGATGAAAGAAATAATCTAGGTAGAAGTTTGTGGCAAAAAAAAGCGACTACATAGACCTTCGGGTCTCAAATGGTAGAAACCTTTGAGTCGAGAAAGATGTCCCGCAGCATGATAGAGAAAGGCTCATCAATATCTATGAGAAATATGAAGGAGTAGCAGCTTGGTCCTATGATGACCTGAAGGGATACAATCCCAACATCATCCACACACCATCGAGCTGATAGAAGGTGCAAAACTAGCCTGACAAAAGTATAGGCCAGTAAACCTAAAAATTGAAGCACTAATGGCATAGGAGTTAACAAAGCTAATTGAGTCGCGGATTGTCTTCTCAATCAAGCATAACATGTGGGTATCCAATTTGGTTTCGATCTGAAAGAAGAATGGAGATATCCGCTTGTGTGTGGACTTCCAAGACCTGAACAAAGCATCTCTGAAGGATTATTATTCGCTGCCTTCTATGGAGACAATCTTGCAAACAGTAGCAGGATCGAAAATGTTTTCTTTGACGGGTTTCATATTCGGGTGATGAATCAAGTGAACCAAATGTTGTGACTGGTCGTCGTGTGTCATTATTACTTCACGGGATGATAAAACTTGTTTGTTTGACCTTGTCAGGACCACCACCATCATTTACAAGGTATACACCTAAGCCTGGAATGACCAGATGCTTGGTTTCAAATCTTTTCTATTGCAATGGATTTGGTGATATACTCATTTCTGCATCATTGTCGGAGAGCACGAAATATTTTTTGTTACTGCTCTTTGAGGTAGTGGGAGTTTTTTGCTATATATACTTTTCTCTGTTTTGAGAGAAAGGGTCTGAATTTTGAAGGAACACTAATTTTAAGAAAAGACACAATGCCTTTATTACTATTTTATTTTATTGCAAAAGACTTTCAGACTATGCCAATTGTTTGACCTTTCTATTTTTTCATGCTATTTGATTAAAATTTAAACTATACTGCTATTGTCTAGATATTTCATTTGATAACTTCTATATATATTGAATGCAACTTTGTTGATCTAGATCATGTCTAATGAATCTTCTTGGCAGTAGGAATGTATGCAATGTTATTTTATGTCAATGAATGGATTATCTATACTTTAATCAGTTTCTACCTTTCTGGAACACCAAAAATACCAATCGGGCCCTTAGATCTATGATTTATCATGCCTATCATTAAGTCTTGGTGCATCACCTTAGGTTAGACTTTATTTTAATATATCTGTTTCCTTTCCCCTTTCTAAAACCCCATTATAGAAGAAGTCAACTTCTCTAAAAACCCGGAGGTCACTCAGTTTAGCGCAAAAGGTCCCCTATAAACTAAGTTTCCCATAAGACACTTTTACCTTGTCAAATTTTGGCATCAACAGTTTGTTCTTTTTCTAGCACACCCACTAGGACAAAGCTTAAATGAATTTGCGCTTTAGAAGGGTGTATGAGCTATCAGCCTGTAACTAGATCCCAAACCACAAACAACCCCAGTTTAGTAGTACCACCACTAAGAACAGTGCAGGCCGCAAGTTAGTTGGTAACCGTTCCACTTCTGCCACCCGTTCCTCTAACCATGTTTCCAGCCACCAATAGAAATTATGTGGCATGGGACAGCGAAAGTCCCCTAGTAGCTCCAGTAGCACCCGCCATCTAGGGTGCTATCCTGGTCTCAACTATGAAAGCTATACCCAAGTTTACTAGAGATGGCTCAAGAACACCTACAAAACATCTACAAGATGTGGCAGATGTGTCTCTGGTGCACTGGATCACTGTATAAAATGTAGCTCTAAGGCTCCTCGCCACATCTTTCAAAGGAAAGCACTAGATTGGTAACGAACATTTCCACCTAGCACCATCCACACTTGGGATGAGCTCGAAGATCCATTCTATGACAGGTTTTCAAATGATGGAGATCGCTCTTCATTATATTATCAATTATTTGTCATAAAATGAGCTCCCCAAGATGCTATGATAGACTTCAATGCTCGATTCCACAAAAATTGGCAGAGGATCCCTATTGCTATACCCCTGACTCTTGAGTTGGCATTCGTATTTTATCTGAAGTCCATCAACCCAGACATTTCTATAATGATGAAGTTATTGGGAGGAGCTACTCTACCAGATGCTTACAGTGTCACCATCAAAGCCGAGAATCATTTGATAGATTGCAGAAAGTTTCCTCCTCGGCCCATCATGTCAATATTCCTGAAATATCAATGCCCGCACAAGAAGTCATGTCAACTAGTGTGCCTGCAACTCCCTAGTCAATGTACACATATGTGGCTGTGCCACAAAATGTCGCCTCTACATCTGATTCTTCCAAGGATGAAATGAGAAATTGTAAAGAAATGTTGCAAACTATGGAAAATGATATAACCTCCCTCAAGTGGAACCAATCAATGCCTCCGAAGCCCGCCTATCAGAACTATCAAGGTAGACGGTCTTCATATCAGTAGAACCAGTACCAAGGTGGTTCCCACACTAATCCACCAGCTCCGATAGCCAACCAAATAGTGCCAGTGCTTACTCCGCTGACAAGCACTTCACCAAGCTTGAGTAGGGAATTGATCATGGGATATAATAACCACATTGATTATAGCAATTTGTGGTGCTTCCCTTGCAGTGATGCGCGTATGCCCCAAAACTATCCATGTGGTAACTTACAACAAAAGGTGGCGGAGTAGCGCAACCAAGGCATGACGTCATACCACAGATTATATGCATATGCCTCACCACAAATGGAGAGAATGGTTCTTACCGCGCAGATGCAAGGGATGTCTCTAGAACAAGAATTCGACATCACTCCCGATCACACGCTCTTCTCATGGATGGAAGAAGAAGAAATGGTGTTTGCTAATCATACGTCTATATTCAAAACACTACAAGTGCAATCTGACTATAACACTTGCTCAAAGAGGAGATTTACTGGCGAATCAGTCGCTCCGCAACTAGCCAATCCGCAAGCTAAAGGTGCTTTCAGTCAGATACCTGGCACTTCCACTATGCTGTCGCAATATCAATTGTGAAAGGAAATTATCATAACAAGAGTAAAGGAGTAGAAACCTCCAAGTTTTCCATCTTTTAATGTGGTGGAACAATTGAAGAAATCATCCGCTAATGTGTCTCTATGGGACATTCTAACTATCTCGAAGCAGAAGACATTGCTACAAAAGGCACTTCAGGCAGAGATCAGCGTAATGCCAACAAAGTAGTTAGCCAATGCAAAGGTTGTTGATCAACTTTCCCCTGCCAAATTCCTTATGAACAACATAAAAGAACTCCCTACTGAAGTTAGAGATAACTTGAAGCCTCAACCCTTCTTAAATCTCATTATAGGTAAGAATTTATTACACAATGCAATGATTGATTATGGGGCCAACACAACAGTTATGCCTAATCAAATAGCTGAAGCTTTAGAACTCAACTATGAACCTATGAAAAGGGGAGTGATGCAGCTTGATGGAAACAAAGTTGAAACCGTAGGTATGATCAAGGCACTTCCTTTAACTCTATTTTCTTTCCCTAGTATTACTGTCCTGCAAGACACTGTGATCATAAATGTGGCTCGCATGTTCGACCTCTCTCTATCCTGAGAATTTACTTCAAAGGTGGGCGAATACCTATACCTGGATTGGTCACATCTGATTCTCAGAACCAATCATGATACAAAATTGAAGATAGAATCAGAAGCGTTACACTCTAAACATGTAGTGGATGAAGTCGTGATCAATTTTGAAGCTACGCATACCTCTATCACCAAACAAGAAATGTATTGCGTTGAATTATTAGAGGAAGAAAAGGTGACTAGAGATTAGAATGATCAAGAGGATGCTCTGTTAAGTGAACACATGGACAACGACCCTTTCAGAAATTACCATGCTACAGATTGGCCACCTATGTAATCTATGATGAAGACCAAGTGCTCCCGAAGGTTGCCAAAGAGTTCGCAAGCACCTGAGTTATGGATGTTGTATTTTGACGGAGAAAGATGCAAAGTAGGCTCCGGAGCGAGGATATGTTTGATATCCCCACAAAATGAAAAGATACTAAGGTCTTTCTACTTCTAGTTTGTTTTTTCAAACAATGCAGTGGAATATAAAATATTAGTACAAGGTTTAAGCCTTGCAGAGTGAATGGGAATTAAGAAATTAATGGTGTTCAGAGATTCCAAACTGGTGGCCAACCAAGTTCAGAGAATTTTCACAGCAAGGAATGTCCACATGAGATCCTATCGGCATCAAGTCTAGGACCTGGTTGAGGGTTTTGAAGCCTTCAACATTCAGACTATTTCTCGAGACCAAAATGGCGACACAGATTGCATGGCGGCAATCAAATCCTAGTTCAATCCTGCTTCTAACCTTATACATAACAAACACTTTGTATGAGTAATAGTCTGACCAGCAGTTCCCGATAATGATCAAAGCTCGTAGGTTTTTGAGAGTGATGAACACATTACTTCATTCATCTAGCAATAGGGGGAATTCACCGATCAACTCCAACCAAAGATCGCAAAGGCTTATGATGGACAAGTCATGCAGCTCAAAACCAACAAGCTTCTGAAAGGATTGGTTACTCTTGAAAACCTTTTTGATTGTGATGATGCAAGAAATGATAGGCGGAAGTTTGTGGCAGACAAAAGCAACTATATAGACCTTCGTATCTTAGATGGCAGAAACCTTTGAGTTGGGAAAGATGTCCCGCACCATGATAGAGAAAGGCTCATCAATCTTTGTGAGAAATATGGAGCAGTGGCCTGGTCTTATGATGACCTGAAGGGATACAATCCCAACATCATCCAACACACCATCGAGTTTATAGAAGGTGCAAAACCAATCCGACAAAAGTAGAGGCTAGGAAACCCCAAAATTGAAGCACTAATGGCACAGGAGTTAACAAAGCTAATCGAGTCATGGATTGTCTTCTCAATCAAGCATAACACATGGGTATCCAATCTATTCCCAATCTGATAGAAGAGTGGAGATATCCGCTTGTGTGTGGACTTCTAAGACCTAAATTGAGCATCCTTGAAGGATCATTATCCGTTGCCTTCAATGGAGACAATCCTACAAACAATAGAAGGATCAGAAATGTTTTCTCTGCTTGATGGCTTCTCCAGATATAATCAAATCTGAGTGAAAGAAGAAGGTTAGTACAAGACGACATTCACTACAAAGTAGGGAATATTTGCATATGCTAAAATTCCTTTTGGTTTATCCTATGCAGGGGCAACATTCTAGTGGGAAATGGACATCGCTTTCAGCGAGCTAATCAATAAGATTATCCTAATTTATTTAGATGATATTACTGTGTTTTCTAAGTCTAAGGATGATCATTTTGATTAGCTAGAAATGCTTTTTCAGAAATGCTAGGATTTTAGGGTTTCCTTGAATCCAAAAAAATGTGTATTCGGAGTGCCGCAAGGAAAGCTGTTAGGACACATGGTGTCCAAAGAAGGAATTTCAATCGACCCCAAGTGGGTGAAAGCCATCAAGGAAATTCCCCTTCCGGCTAACAAGAAAGGGGTTCAGTCCTTCCTAGGCAAGGTAAATTTTGTTAGAAAATTTATTTCTTACTTTGTGGGAATAATTAAGCCAATCAAACTAATGCTTAAAAAGGATCAAGCATTCAAGTGGACAAAGGAAGCCCGAGAAGCCTTTGAAAAAGTTCAGGATGCTATTTCCACAGCTCCGGTACTGGTTAATCCAGACTTATCTAAGGATTTTATAATGTATGCCTTCAGTAGCAAGTCCAGTATTGCTAGTGTCTTAACTCAAAAGGATAATAAAGGAAAAGGAGAACATCTGGTGGCATTCTACTCCTAGACCCTGAAGGAATATGAGATGAATTATAATTTCATCGAAAGATAAGCCTTTGTAATAGTGAAGGGACTTAAAGAATTCCGCCATCTAATTTCCTACAACAAAGTGATTGTCTATGTCACGCATTCTAGTGTGTACGAATATATCATGGAGGGAGAAATCACAAAAAAAAGAGCTAATTGGATCACCAAGATCCTTGAATATAAAATTGAGGTCAAACCCACTAAAATCGTCTGCGGAAGAGGACTGTGTGAATACATGGCACATGATGAAGAGATACATGCCGAGGAAGAGCAACTAGAGCTTGTTCTGATAAATGAGCTAGGATTCGAGGGTTGCTGGCTAATAAATAGAGTGAGGTTTATGCAAATAGGAAAGTATCCACCAGGTCTTTCCTCCCAAAAGAGGAGATACTATCGGTTGTAGAATTACGAATATGCGCTAGTGGAAGAGGCCCTTTTCAAAGGAAATTTCAATGGTGTCCTCCTGCGATGCGTGTCTGTAGAGCAAGCGAGGAGAATCCTTGACACTTTCCACAACAGCGTTGCAAGCGGACACTTCTACGCTAAAAACACCGCCATCAAAATCATGTGCACAGGTTACTATTGGCCCACACTTTTCAACGACTCCCACTCTTTGGTAAAATCTTGCAAGGAATGCTAGTTCTTCATAGGCAGAAGGAAGAATTCTTCAATGCATCTCAAGCCTATAGTGGTCGATGAACCATTTGCATATTGGGGCCTGAACTTCATCAGGATGATTAATCTCGCTTCCAGTGCACGATACAAGTGGATTATGATTGCCACAGATTACTTCACAAGATGGACAGAGGTCGTTCTGCTTAAAAACGCAACAAAGGTAGAGATAGTGGATTTCTTTGAAGAATTGGTGACAAGGTTTGGTCCTCCGAAGACTATCATTTCTGATAATGCCAGAGCCTTCCTAGGCACAAAGGTATGTCACTTTGCACTAACAAATGGCATATTCCTTAAGACATCATCAAATTATTACCCACAGGGAAACGGTCTAGCGGAGTCAATGAACAAGAACCTAGTCTGACTCCTTAAAAGAATTGGTTCAAAGCACTAGAGAGAATGGCACAAAAACCTCCTAGCGATGCTTTGGAAAGATTGCATAACTCCTAAGCAAGTCCTTAAGACTTCGCCTTATGAGTTAGTATACGAGAAAGAGGCATTGTTGCCTATATCTATGGAGATTCCAGTGCTTCAACTATTGAAATCCCTCGAGATAGAACAAAATGGTGCCATGAAGGATTGGCTTGCCGAACTGTTAGAAGTACAGGAAAAAAGGGAGAATTCCCTAATAGCTATGACAAACCGCCAGCAAGTGGTCAAGTGATGGTTTGAAAAGAGGGCTTCCGACCAAGGCCTAAAGTGCAGAGACTTAGTGCTAAAATATAATGAAAAGGTTGTTAAGCCAGGTTAGCATGGAAAATTTGATAGCCTATGGGAGGGCCCCTTTAAAATCATTCAGTGCAAAGAGCATAACGCTTTTGAGTTAGAAAGCATGGAACAAGAACCCTTGGGAATCCCAGTTAATGGGATTCATCTTAAGCTGTTCCATTAAGTGCCAAATTTTATTATTGTACTTATGTGAATAATGCTTGTATTTTCTTTCCCTTTGTGTTGGCCCGTCTTTTTAGAGATTAGTTCATGTTTCAGTGGAAAGCAACCCATCATTGCAGAAAGTAGAGCAATAAGAATGCTTTATGAAGATAATCATGAAATACACCCATATGCAAAGGAACTGAGCAGATATGCTAATGAAAAAGAACCCATAACAAATATGCAAAAAGAGAGAGTCGTGGCTTTTATAAAGATATATGTCATTATATATATATATATATTATTTCATTTTTACATGGAAAAAAATGGCTAAGAGAGCCATAATTCAAAAATTATATGGTTATACGAGCTATTATTTTCATATATGCTATATCTATGGCCTTTTTCAGGCATATATACAAAAACTAGAAATGGGTGGTGTATCCTTAATAGCAAAAAATAAAGAAACAATGAGGAATTTCATCCAAGAGCATGGGCAATAGCAATTGACTCATTAACGACAGCGCCTACCGCGTCTTCATCAGTAGGTACTTCAGCAATGGAAGTAGAATCATTTGGAGCAACCACCATTAGCGGAGGGAACACCTAGTTCTTGAAGTCAGTGTACCAATCAATGTTGTAGAATGGCACTACATTGTAACTGCAGAACAAAAAGTGTAAGAACTAGGTAACCCTTTGTTGATTCTCATCGCGTGCCTAGAGACAGAATCCACTGAGAAATGGTAGCCATATGACGAACGCTTCTTCCTCAATGTAGTGCCGGAGGTCACTAGCTATTGGCAGGCCTACCCCATACGTAGTGTGAGCGACAACCTCACCTAGACCATTCAGGTACTTTTTTGAAAAAATTTCCTTGACCAACTTCAAAATTAGAGGCCTGGGGATACCAATGTCTAACATTGACATGACAAAGTGCGAGCAGATATCAGTGTTTACACAATATTTATCCTCATACTCTATGCAATCCCTACCCAGAAACCTTTTTATGGCTATCAAAACCAAGGAGTGTTTATTTTGGGTCATTCTCTTCAAGCACCTAGTGGAAATCTCTCCCAGAAAAGTTGTCTGTGACTTGTAAGAAACTAGCCTAATGGGCTTGTCCATGGTACTGACACAATGCTTCTACCTTCTAATTACTCTTGAAACTTTCCTACCACCTAGCCTATGAGAAAACTCGCTTACCGAAGCTAAATACTGCACCAATGACCTATTGCTAAAATTTGCTCAAATGCTAAGTGTGATTTCCTCACTACTTAGCGGCCTATTTATAGAAAAAATGAGAAAAAGCATGCTAATCTGTTACGACAAAATATGATGATAACCAAGTTCCAACTTGAAA
>VDFB02378949.1:0-30701 GCA_007258455.2 Sequoia sempervirens | reverse complement strand
CTAGTGTGCATCTTTCCTAGAATCCTATGGGTCAAGCTTTGATATTTGATTCTTGGTAGAGATTGATTTCACTGCATATCTTGCATTCATAAATGTCAGTATCCATCATAGTATCATAATCATAATCATCCATCAGAATCACAATAAAGCATCATAAACATCCATCGCATACATGTGTATCATCATCATCATCATCATCATTATCATAGATCTAGCTAATCCGATTTGTTGTGAGCTCAATCAAGAAATTATTTTTTCTGGCCAATCTCTCAAGGGGTCACCTTTTCTCCATCCCTCAATTCATTGATGTATACTAGAGCACGTCACTGGCAAAATTTTTCCTATCAATCTTTTTCCTTTGAAACAATGCTATAAAACACATTATCTCAAAGAGGGGCCAAAATGCACACCTAAATATGACATACATTTTCATCTTGTCATTCCATCATTGTCCTTACCATTTATTCTATGTATTTAATTAAGCTAATATTTCCTCCTTTTTCATCCATAATAATTTTAGTTATTTAACTATCTTAATTTTTTCATCATATCTATATTAATTAAATAATTAAAAAATATTTAATTAATTTATCATTTTCTCTCCAATATTAATTAAATTTAATTTAATTTATCTTTGACCCTCTATAATTAAATATTTTTCAAAAATTATTTAATTAGCTAACACTTCTCTTTTAAATAAATTAAAATAATTTATTTAGAATAATGTATTTATATATTAAATATTTTCTTCTAAAATAAATAAATTAATATTTATTTATCTCGCCAACTATCCTCTTGAATTAAATAAAAATATTTATTTAATTATTTTAACCTTCCCTCCATCAAAAATTCAAATTTAACTCTTACCCTATCTTGAATTTTCCTATCTATTGATCTTTCTAATTAATCTCCACCATTGAACAAATATCAAGTGACATATATAAATACAAAACCTTCATTCATTCATATCCCCTAAAAACTAGATAACAATTATTATCAAGAGCACTACCAAACTATCATTATCAAGCATTATCAAACACTATCAAGCATTATCATTTTCAAACAATCAAGTTATCTTTATCATTATCAAGCATTATGTATTATTTATCTTTGAGCATTTATCATTACCATTGAATCATATTATCATTGTTCTTTCATAGCTATTGTTACTTTGAAGAACAATCTACAATGGAGCAAATCAAAATCTTTGCTATGATACTGTTAATCTTTTCTAAGCTAAGATCTTGAGCTTCATTAAGTGATTGTTGAAGCGTGAATTTTGTACTTGTATTGCATTGTTACTATTTGTGATTCACATTTTCATCATCCATAATATGTGATAAATAAAATAAATCCTAAGTGCACAAAGGAGCTGGGACTCAAGCAAAATTTGGCATTGTTAGATGAGTCCCAACACTCACAATGGTAGAGTTGTCAATTAGCAAGGGTCGCAGTGTTTACTGTCAATGACGACATGATTGTCAAAAGAACCATGGGGACTATCAAAAAAATTGGTGACTAATGTGAGTACCATAGACTATCAAAAAATAGGAGGCAAAGTTTATGCCTATCAAGGAGTAGTGAAGGGACAACACAATTAGAGATGTGCCAACCTATAGAGCTCAAGGCCAAAGGACCAAAAGACACCCCTACAATCAAGGCTATTACTAAATTATGTCAACTCGCCACTTATGAACACCAAATAAGGGTACAACAATATTAAAAAGTGCCTTCAACCCAATGAAACAATCCCAACCTTTACAAAGAACCATGATTTCCACAAACTACCAATATAAATACAAACCTTGAACTACATAGAGCCTAAATAGGTTGCAATACCTCAATCTTTGCATGAGGACAAAGTGTAATAGTGCAATCAAATTCATATTAGAGCACCTTGAAAATTGTACCAACTACAAAATTCAATTAAACAAACACAAAAGAACTTAGATGAAGATTAGCTTTCCAAGATCTATTCGAAACAAAAACTTGTACCCTAACTTTTTGAAGCCTCCCAAACTCAATAGTGCAGCTCAAAAAATTACATGATGTGTCAAAACATAACTCACCCAAAACCCAAAAAACTAAGATGTCTCAAAAATTAAAAACATAATAATCTATCTTAGACACCATGGCTTTTATACCATATTAAATTCTAAGAAAAATGAGAAACTACCAAGACCTAATGTAAAAATAATCACACTTCCATTCAACAAATATTCTGAAGACCAAAATAATGCAAAAAAAAAAAATGTTATAAAAATGATAGAAAATGCAAATACACAAGTGAGCTCAAAGCAAGAATGCATAATAAAAAAACTCACAATACATGATAAAGCATGTGAGGTGATTGAATACTAGGCAAACACAACTAATAGGAATAACTTCAACTTCCAAAAGTAGGTAAAGAGTTACTTTATAATGACCCACTCTTGACAATTTACATATGAAAAGCCTCGTAAAGTGCTGATATATATAAATATTTTTAGTCCTGTCAATTAAACATAAAATACCTCAACCAAAAACTAATAACAACACCTAAATATATTATTGAATTGCCAATAATCATAAATATTTAAAATTTTATTGACCAAAAACCATACAAAATGTCTTTACTAAAAACTAATAAGAAAGATATATAATTATAGCCGAATTGACCAAACACAAAGCAAAATGCCTCTATCAAAAACTAGCAACACTACCTAAAATTATTTATTAAAGCACTGACTAAATACGCACAAAATGACTCTACCAAAAAATATAAAATAAATGTTATTTGAGTGAGAACTATAAATATTAATACTCATCAACCATTCAATAACACTTTAAAATATTGTTACAAACTTATATTCCCAATAAAAATAAATAATATCACTGCACATAAAGCACGAAGCCTTGTAAAGGCAATTTTTCCCTCGTTCTCATCTGAGACTCCGGCAACTAAATTAGATTTGTATACTTGTATGAACATGTATACAAACTTACTTGTTCCGAAGCTTTTTTAAAAATCTTTATCATTGAAAGAATATGGCAGTGAAAGACGAAAATCATAGGGAAGTATAGCATAAGTTATTTTGGTCATGGTATATTTAAATATGAATTAAGCTCTAATTTAGAGACGGCCATCGACAGCTAAATAATTTAGCAATCAAAACTATTATGGATGAAACGTATTTGCTTATATCTCGCATCTAATATCTATATTTTACTCTGTACATAATTAAAAGAAATGAAGACTACTACATCAATATTGTGAAAATTGAAGGTTGAAATATATACACGATAAAAGCATAGGAAATAAAATAACTACCTATTAGATGATACGTTTATAATATATTAGAAGAACAAAATTAAGTACATACTTTGCAGAACGGTAGACTCTGCTAATTATGGAATGATAAAAGAATAAAAAAATGAAGGCATGAGCTAGAAACTCCAGAATCTGTCAACTTGCAGAATAGAGCATGATACTGTGAAATTAACCATATCCATTAATTAATCTGCACCTTGACACTTTGTCTAGTTCATTATCCGTATAGCCTTAGAAATGCCAGGCTTTACAAAATTGAAACAATGATTATTGATGATATAAAGTTGAACCAACCTCTTACTCCAGACTGTATGATCTTCAGTTGAGATTTATTGGGTATAAACATCTTTCAAAGAGGAACTCTGCTTACTTTATGGCTACATATGATATGGTCCATTTGCCATTCATAGGTGATTTTTGTTCCAGGTAAGTATCTTTACATTTGAGGCCTTGTCTGCACCACATAGAGTTCACCGTTCTTAATTACACCTTCAACATCTTGAGGTGATTTATAGAGTTGCTCAATTTCAAATCCAGCTATTGCAATCTTCGATAGTACGGATTGCCTGAAGTTGTGATCAGTTATTAATAAGTCTGAAGAATAGTCAATTGCTCTTTTCTCCTCTTCATCCATGGGCACACTGTCATAGTAAAGAGCACTTAAACATCAAAATATAATACCAGTTTTTCCAAATTTTGTGCCTACAATGTGTATCCAATTTGATATTTATTACTTGCCAAAAAGGACTTGGTAAAAGAGTACCATTGCCTTCGTATCCAAAAACAAAAATTTCTAGGAAAGAGGGATGATTAGATCCACATTTCAGAACATATAACCCCGTATGGCGTTCATACCGTGATTGTTTTTCCAACCATTAACCAAAAATATATGATCTATGATACATCAAAAATTGTAGGTATTCTCCTCTGCAATCTCAGAAATATGTTACTTATGATAGTCTAAACGTGACTTAAGTGTTCTTCTCTGCAATGCTAGATTTTATAATTTTGGTCAGATTATGTAATACAGACCACTCATAACTCCAACTAATACCAGAACGTATAGCCTAAAAAATACATTCTATGAGAAAAATTAGAATAATTAATGTTGGAACACAAGAAGAGAATGCCGTATAATTATACACTAGAAATGAATAATGTATAAATCCGTACCTGTCATAAAGACCAGCACCAGCATAACCTTCCAGATCTTCACCATTTGAATCAGATCTGAAAATTATTGACCGTTTGATGAAGAGACCTATTGGTTTGCTAGGGTATCCCAATATCTGAGAAGGAATGCAAACAGAAAAACGGTAATGTAAATAGAACTGAAACAAAACTGAAGACTGAGTATCTGTACTCGTATGTTCAGAGTTTCACCTTGGGAGAGTTCAAATCTGACTTTTTTGTAACAAAACTCATGGCTCTACCAGGGTATGCACCAACAAGTGTTTCTCCCAGACCTTTTACAACCTGAAAGACAATATCCAATGGCAAGAAGAATGAAAATCTTGAAACTTATACATAACAATTTAGACAGGACTCATTCAAATGATAGAATGTACCTCAGCATAAATCTCTGACGAGTCTTCTGTTGATGGGTTCACCGTATGAATGACAAATGCATAGTCTGCATTGACTATTTCTTGAACCAAAACAGCCATGCACAGGTCATTATGATCTATTTTTGCCTTTCGAGTACTAAAATAGGCTCTTTCATTCCACTTTGAAGCCCAGACCTGAAAGTAACAAAACAAACAATATACCATTCAAACACAAGGCCAGCACAATTCCTCGTGCCTCTGTTAAAAGGATGTCATGATAATGAAAGTAGTAGCAGATTATATGTTTTAAATGTAAAAGGGATGATGTGGATTGAGGAAATAGATATTAGAAAAGAATATTTAAGTTGGTACTTATCAACACTAAACATACTTCCCCGGCAATGGCCATTCATCCAAACCTAGAATTTTTTATATGAATGGCCACTGAAATCCACAGCCTTTTGATCGACTACATCATAACATTATCAATTCCAAGGAAAAAGGATAGTGCACAAGAAATGACTAGGCATATTACTAGGAATATTGCTTGTGAAATCTAACGACAGATAATAATTTTCATCATTACACGTGGTACCCTAAAGGATGTCATGTGGAATCTCAACAAACCTTCCAAAAATAGCTAGCAGATGTCAAATACAATTTAGTCATCAGGCTACCAGATCTTTGCATAATTATTAATTTAAATTTCGCAAGCATTAGTTTCTGCATATTTTACAGAAGCCTATGATTTTCAACAGTATGGATTATCTTATCAGTCAGATAAGAGTGCTTAATGGATAGAAACAAAGATTCAAATTCAGACAAAGAAAGATATAACATTTTTCTGTAATAACTTTTTTTTAAAAGGAAGATGAGCTCATGTCACTTCCTTTGCTCTCCCTGTAAAGTGTAGCAGATTTGTCTGTAATCCTCTCCCTGTTTCAATTCAGAATTGCCATCACAGAGCCTTTAATCACTGCTCTTCTTCAAACTTCTATATGCCGTTACCTTTGTCATATCTTTCTACAAGTTACTCTTGACTGTCAATTTCACCCTTACTATCTATTGCTTTGCTGGATCACAATGCCTGATGCAATGTGCCCCACATTGTGTTTTTTTTTTTAATCAGTAGCAAGGTATCTTATTTTGAACAAGAATCTTTGATGAGAGTTTGATTTAGATTAGGAGAATTAGAGTTCAATTTAGATTAGCTATCTTTTCTGATTTCAACACTAGAAACTTTTCTATAATGACTGCTGATTTGAAAGTGAATGTAATCTGCTCAGGGAGGAATCAAATGTAATGATAGCTATATCAGCTGAATGCAAGAGTGGCTGTATGAGTTCAATGTAATAAGTTGTATCAGCTGATTCAAAAGATATATGCTCTAAATAAGCAGGGATAATTGAATATCTTCTTTTCCTTTGTCTGTTTTCATCATGCTCTGTTTTCTGCTACAAACCAGTTAATGTGACTTTTTACCATTTGTAGTATACGAATCCACTCATTGTCTTGATCAACTATTGATCAGAGAGCAAGAGTTTAAGAACAGCTCTTAGAGAATAATTAGGTCCAAAGCTGCTAAAGAAACTGCATCAATTTGGTATTAGAGAATCTAGAGGACTCACCTATTGGGAAGCAGCTCAAAGAGGAGTTACTGTAAATTGGGGCAGGAGAGATGGGAGGAGTTGTAAAGAGTGTAGAACTCTTGGTGAAGATTTGATGAGAAGATTGCAAACCATAAAGATCAGATTGCAACATAAAGAATCTAGGAATGAACCAGACAAGCAAGGGCAACAGTACAAGGAGTACATCTGTTAGAGCAGTCAATTAAAGTAGTGCCCAAGTCAGGATCAAGGGGGAAAGCAGATGTACCATATTATGCAAGGGTGTTCAACCCCAAATCATTTATAGATTAGCTTCAAGAGTTACATAAATACTTTGTGATGGAGGATGTTGAAAAATTTGAACCTGGTAGGGTGATAGTTGCGATTTTGCAATTGCTTAAATTGAAGTTTCATGGACTTCTATGGTTGTGTACCTTCAAACCAAAACGAGACAAGATAAAGAGAAAAATAGGTTTTGGCCTAAGATGTTGAAATATCAAAAAGCAAGGTTTCTGCCATCTGGTTATCAACAAAATTTATAGCATTCCAGAATCTGAAACCAAAAGAGCACTCAATACAAGCCTACCAGAGTGTTCTAGGTTGCAAATTACAACTTGCACACAAGAAGAGGAGCAAGCAGCATCAAATATGTGAATGGCTTCCACTACTAGACCCAAGATGAATTCACAATGGTCAAGTTGCACTCAGTAAATGAGGTTTTTCAATGTACCTTAAGGGTGGGGAAAGATCAAATGGAAAAGGTAAAATGGTGAGCACAAAGATGAGTGGTTCTTTGAATTGAGGAAAGGGAAGTTCATCTAAACCTACAATAGGAGAGGAGCTATAGGAATGCCAAAATATGAATCCTAACTTTAGAGTAAAGTGGGGAACAACCAATCATTTGGTTACCATAAGATTTTAAGATGCTTTATAAGGTTAGTATCCCTACGACTGTCCTACTCCTCACAATGTCAAAATTGCAAATAGATTAATGGTTTAAGTGATAAGGATGGTTAAGCAATGCTTCTTTAAGTATCTCAACACCTTCATAGTTTGGAGTCTTGTGGTCCCTGCTAATGTATGCACAGAAATTTTGAGGGTCAAAAATCATCAATGAGACCACTCTATCAAGTTATTTTTCAATGGGACTTTCTTCTGAAGAAGTTACTTTACAATGGGACTTTCTTCTGAGGTGCCCAAAATGTCAAATGTAGAAAGTGCCTCAACATGTAGTAGATAAAATTTAAATTCCATGCATTTATGTCCGGTGCATATTTTTCATCACAATTGTAGAACCACCCTTTCTTGTCTACAAGCTGCCATCTCCTCATGAGGTAGGTGCTTGATTGGTGGTGGTTGGGTGCTTTGATTTGGTATTTGTTGGAATAGTTGTGGAGTTCTGACTTGCAGTGGTTTATATGCACAGCTTAGGGTGGTATTATTATCCTCTACTAATTTAGCCGATCCAATAGCTTCCATCAAAGGTGATGGATTTAAACATTTTGACTTCAAAACAAATGCCTTCCTTCAAGCCACTGAGAAGGCAACTTTTAAAAAAAGCATTATCTAGCCTACTTGTCCGCTTTGCCAATTTTTCAAACTGCATCTAGTAGTCATAAGCAAAGTTTTTTTTTTATCTTAATTAAGTCAATGCCCTTGTGAAGTCTTCCTATTCACTTGGGCCAAATCAAGTGGACCGCTATTCACAAGATCTATTCCATGTGAGTGCACCATATGCTTTCTCCAACTATTGATACCATTGGATAGCTTCATGTTCCAAGTTGAATGAAGCTATGGGCGACTCTTGAGCTATGGGAATTTGATTGAAAGAAAAGTAATGCTATGCTCTATACAACCAACTTACAAGGTCATCAACATTAAATTTAGGGGAGTCTAGATGAGGTGTACATTGTGTCCCTCCATGACACGATCTACTCAAAGAGTGTCATCTCATGTTAGAACTGTGTCCCATAGATGATTCTCCACTCTATTGGAATTGTTTGCCCATCGTATTATATTTGGCATTAAGTCTACTTAAATGGAAGCTTTCAAGGTCAACTTAATCGAATTTGCCCGACTTGGACAATTGTTAAGAGTATAGTAGACTACATTGAATGTTTTGTTGACTTCCTCATCCAACGTTTCCAAGCAAAGGTTTATAGAGTCATCCATATTTTGATTTCTATGGGCACCACCCATATTGATCACTCAAGGGGTCTATCAAAGAGGCTACTAGGGAGTTACACCAAAATGATCACAATGACAAGAGAATCAAATTGGGTTAGGTGGCAAATGGGTAGCAAAATCAGCACAAACTTAGTACAATATAGCCCTAAGGAGGTCTACTTTATCATAAAAGCTCGCAATTTGTGAGATATTTGTTGTTGAAGTTTTAGACTTTAGATTGTATAGGAGCAGAACATCTAAGACTCAACCATTATAGTAATTCAATTTTGAATTTGTGATTCACTAACCCACTATCTCATTATACTTATGTACTCATCACTACACCAGTTTGCTCAAACCTATGTGAGTTGCTCAGATTACCAATTATTGACCAAATATACCCAGATCTATTCACGGCTAGAATTTATGCAAGGAGTTTCTAGGCTAGGGCATCTCTAGTCTATAGGTTCTTTGATATAGTTATCATGTTTGTTAATGGTGAACTAGCACAATATTTCAAATCTGACTAAAAAGGGTTCCATCAGATCTCGTTTGAGTTGTTCTCTATTTTGGCAAGACCTATCAAGACCTCAATAACCAATACTTTGCTATGTTTACTCCTTTATCTGATAAACTACTACATGCATAAATGAATATAAATAACAGCTCATACTAGATAGAATAAGAAAAGTATATATATATATATATATATATTCTTGTGAAGTTTTTACACAGAAGTAGACTAAGGATGATCAGCCAAGGATCAAACTACTTTCCTTAGCTACAAGAAACCTATTTAAAGAGCTTGATGGTCCAAGCAGAACACAACCATCTAAGACTACTAAAAACTAACTCCTGACAACTAACCACAAGCTAACAATGTAAAACCATATTAGCAAGACATAACAAAGTTATTTTATGCTAACTACACCATCCCCTCGTCCACCCACCACAACCCCCCCCACCTTCCTCCCCAACAAAAAAAAAGTTGAATTCCTAGCTGACAAGTGGAGAATAACAAGAGATCAAGTAATATCAGGTAAAGTTATCCAAACTCATGATGGCATTGGAGAGGAAGAACCTCCAAGTTGATAATGTCCTTAGCCAAAATAGCCTAATCATAACCTAACGTTCCACAACAAGTGAACATTCCATAATGAAAAATGGACAAAAATGCTATAAATGTTGAGCTTCTAGCACGATGAACTAGAAATCAGCAATGGTGGCTATAGCTAGAACTAGAGAGGAAAACTTATAACATATACTTTGAGCATCAACATATCTGAAATGTAAGGTATTGTATAGAGAATGTAGTCATCAGTGACCATATTCAATGAATCGTGTTGGAAGAACAAACAAACAAACAACAAACAGTCATATCTAAATGCGCATTGGAATCTGAAAATATTTCAACAAGCTGATCACTGAATCTAGATGATATTTTAGGCACTTTTGAATCATTCACATTAGGAAAATCTTGTTCCATTTTCCCAAAGGCAAGGGACATGCCTTCTCCCAACTCACCAGCCTATTGAAATAAGTCCCTCGTTTTATCAATCCCATAGTTTGAGGAAGAGCCAATTGCATAAGGCTGTAAGGATGTAATGGAAAATGCAATGAGTGTTTCAGAGTGGAATGAAAAGTACCAAACTAGACAACAGCAACAGGGGATTGATCAAATTGAACACTAGTTGAACAAATGCTAGAGGGCCATACATAATGTTACGACCCAATTCCGCGTAAATTAAAAACTTTCCCATTTTCACTTTAAACATGTAAAAGTAACATATAACAAAGATATTACAATAAATTTCTTCCTTTCTTTATTGATAAACATGTACAAGTTACAATATGTTTCCTCATGAATTTCATTTTCATTGCAAATATAAATAAGAGTTAAAAGGAATACAGTTACATACATAGCTCGTAAGCTTTTGCACAAATAGAAGTAAGAAGGTCCAGAACTGGCCCTTTCAAATCTTGGTACATCGGCCGCCGGGAGGAGAAACATCACTGGCGCTTTTCCGCCAACCACGGACTTATAATGCGGTCCCCGCACGATCATTTTGCAATGAACGGCCCTCCCTTCGAAGAAGAGATTGGTAGGGTATCCTTTAACGATTACCAACGAGCATAGTGTTGTGTCCTACTCAACTAGAACCTTGCTATTTCACAATCTCGATCTAGTACTCGGATCACAATGAACTGACAGTGTAGTCTCAACTATCTCACATCTAGGTGGATGTCGTACCTTTCACTACTTTGGCCAAAGTATTCTCATTCAGTACTTCGAATGAAGGTCATCTATCATAAACACTACTCAGGGCCGATTTGACTTAAGGCTTCCTTACTCTACGCATAGGTTTTGTCCTTCAATGGATGAATTCGTCATCCCAGACATCCTACAATCATACGAGCCTACTAGAAATGAAAACAGTATTCAAGTGTCTTGTATCAATTCTCCTAACTAGGAATTCTTTATCCTAGGAGTACTTAACTTGTCTCAGTTATCCTAATAACTTAAGCTAAAAGACTTCACTTGATTCTGCCATCATCTCGATCCTAGTAGATAATAAGTACATCTACGTATTCTCCGTATATAGAGATCATACACATCACGCAATACCCATTTAAAATGCAAGTAAATCCTTCCCTTTTACCTTTTTCTATTATTTCTTCTTAATGCAAGATAAATAATCTAATCCTTTAAACTCTTAACCCAAATAATCCCTTTTTCACAATTTATCATAATCATTGAATCCTTTACACATTTTCTCCTTTAATGCAATGCTTTATTCATCGAATTGGTTCTTTCCTATTAAGCTAATTGAAAGCAATGAACACAAGACGCAAAATATAAACAACACTTTAACAAGGTTGTATAATAGGAAGACTCTTGCCTGATTTTAAAGCTCCAACACAGCTCTCCCCGAGTCTTCTTCAGCAACTTCCAGATTTCCAAATTAAATGGCTATTAAGGAGAACTTTCAAAACAATCCTCACAATTTTCACTCCTCTAATTAAAGATTACTACGTCTATGGCTTCACTCCACTCAAATCTTAAAAAGAAGGCTTTAACACTGTAATTAACTGGTAAAAGCTTACTGAACTTATTTCACTCAGCATACAGGAAATGCAGCAAATAGAGAATGCATAGCAACTTAAATGAATTGAAATGGGAGCTCTCAAAATGTTGTGAAACTCGTTTTTAGCAAGAGGTAAGTTGAGAAGAGTGAAAGGGCGTCATTATATAGGCCCGTATTGCAACGGATTCCACTAAAGGAGGCATGTAGATTGACAGCAAAGTGCTTAGAAACAGTCAAAAGGACATTTGGCGAATTCCTTAACCCTAAGTCATCAATTTGCAGGTGATTCGACCTCTTTTTAAGCCAGCAAGTTTAAGACTTCTTCAGCTCTCACATGGCGAATTGACAGCAAAGCGTTTTCAGTTTCTTTTTAGGTTTTATTGAGGCAAAAGACCCGTTCCAGATGAGACGCCTTGACTGCAAAACATTATGTCGCCATTTTACTCGCCTAAAGAATAGTTGCGGCCATTATACATTAATCTTTTCCCTGCTCGCGCGTTTCAGACGCGTTTTTGATATGCGCGCAATTCCTTCAGGCAGTTTTCACGAGTTTTACAAAATAAAACATTTTAACTTCCTTTCAAATGTTCAAAAAAAACAATTCGACTTCTCTCTATATAAAGTGTTTAAATATTTCAAATATTTAACTTTAAATGTTTCGATTTCCTATTTGAATCCAAATTAAATATTTCCATTGTGAAATTCACGAGTTTTGATGCGTATCAATAAAACATCAAGTATTTGATACTTCCTTCACATTAATTTATTTAAATATTTTAAAGTAATAATTTATAACTCAAAGTAAAAATCGTTTTATAAATTTACCAAGGTATTTTAAATTTATATAATTCACATTTCAATATTATTCATTTATATATTTTATCACATATATATTTCAATTAAGTGTAATATTTTATATATATAAATATATATATTTTCCGTCATTACATCGTGATGTATATATATATATATATATTTATATATATATAAATATTACCTTAATATTAATATATATATTTAAATATATAACTATATAATACATTTACATAGGTATTTATGTAATTTTGCTAGGCAATATTATTAAATATTATTTCCATTATAGACATCAGGCGGAGCGAGTACATATATATATACCTGTGAATACGTATGTATGCGTACATACATGTCGACACATGTGTATGAGCATATCCGTCTGCTTAACATACACATGTATTGATATGTCTGTACATATAAATACGTGTTCACAATGTATAGATGTATGTGCGTTCCCAATCAATCATTAACACATAACTTTCACATCTCTCATACTTGGACCATGGTATAGCAAGTCTGACGTTTAAACAATCACATTCCCTAAGCATAAAGTAGTGAATTCAGAACCCTTATGTCAATAAACAAGCCTATACATGACTTACCGTTATCTCGACAAACAGACTTGGCTTACTCAATCTATAGTATGTGTGTGTATGCTCAATTTGGTATTCGTTACTGTTTACCCGACCAAGTTCCTCCCCGAATGATGTCTCTCCTCTGCCCGGAGGATCAGTCTTCGTACCTGCATATCATGACATGACACCGGCAGTCATATGCTCATAACGAGGTAAAAACATCTCACGAGTTAGAATAACATTATTCTATAATTGTATGCAACATTTAATCAAGACAAAAATCATTTAGAAGTAACAATCTAATGAAACCATCATTTAAACATAACTCAATCATTTATTAAAAAGATCAACCATGTTTTATTCATCATCAAGATTCAAACAGTACAATCAATTGCCCTATACAATAGTAGCTATAATATCGGGATGTAACATACTTCCCCCCTTAGGAATCATCGTCCCCGATGAACTAAGGTATTATTCAAAAGCATAAAAACATAACTCTACGTTTATTCTACATTTATCCTACACTCTTGAAAGTTTCAAGAATGTTTGATTGGCGTAATCTGGACATCAACTTGTCCATCACTCAAGGCAGTGTTCTTGTGCTGAAACATGGCCTTTTGAGTAGGTAGTGAATTACCATGCTGGTTACCAGAAGTTTTTTTAGGGCATTCATTTGCATAATGATTACCTCTACAAATAAAGCATCCTGCTCTTGGTCCTCTTTTCTCTATGGTTTCCCCAATCTTATTGTCACCTTCACTGGCTTTTCTAGTGTCATTATATCTGGAGTTGTCTCTTTTCCAGTCTCTTCTGAATTCCTTCTCATTGAAGCGAGATCTCTTCCCCTTTTTCCTTGCTGCATCTTGCGTAAATTCTTCCTTCTTGGGGGCAATCTTATCAGGAACTTCAGTTTCCTTCTTTTGTTCTTTTCCTTCATTCTGATTGGAGTCTGCCTTAAGCTTTTGTTCCCGCTTAATGGCTTTTTCATACACAAGATCCATTGTGGTCGGACCATGCATATCGACTTCACCTCCAATATTACTGTTCAATCCCAAGATGAATTTCCTGATCCGGAATCGTTCATCCTTATGATAGATAGGAACATATCGCAGAAGCCGAGTAAATTTCTCCCAGTACTCGTTGACTGACATGGTTCCTTGCCTCAATTCTTGGAAATCAGAAAGTTTTTGGTCATAATAGAGTTGTGGCAACCACCGCTTGCGGAAAATTTCAACGAACTCTTCCCAAGTCATCTTCCAGGAATTTATGTCCAATTCTAGTTTCTTGTTCTCCCACCAGTTAGAAGCTTCACCCGCTAACTGATAAGCACCCCAAGCTGCTTTAGTAACTTCGTCATAATTTCTTATGTCAAAGTACTTTTCCATTTGTACTAACCATACCTCAGCTTCGTCACCTCCGGCACTTCCATCAAATTTTGGAGGGTATACCTTCTTCATATCCTTTGTTAACTCAGTGGACACTTGTTTCCTCTTCTTCTCAATAGACGGAGTTGGAGATTTCTCCTTCTCGTGGTTGTGATTAATGCCTTCTCCATGCGAAGAACTTTCCTCTTCATTATTGGTGACAGGTATCTCAACTGCTTTTGTCTTTTCAAGGTTGGACAATCTCGCCAGAATCTGTTCCAGCTTAGCTTCTATTCCTGTTGGTTCTTGTTCCTCTTCACGACTTGTTCCAGGAATATTTCTCGTCCTCTCATACACTTTCACCATGATTTAATAGTTCACTTTAACCTGAATGTTTAATACAAGTTAGCCTAATTAAACTTTTAACTATCTTTTGGAAAACATATAAGCATGCATTCAAAAGATTTTCATTCAAGTTCTGTTTTATCACTTTCGCTTATTGACCATAATACTTTGCACATTCGCTCAACTGAATGTTTCAGGTATGATTATGGTTTATGCAATTGTTTGCTAAACTGAAATACCTTTTCAGGATTCTAAGCAACTACTTGTTCATAAATCAAAATCCTGTAAACGTTGATTTGTTTCATGAGTTTATCCACTTAGAACATTATGTTAGTTCTACTAACATAATCAGATTGATCTGTTTCGTGTTCTATCATTTTCCTCTGGAATCTAAAGAGAGTATGTATGTTCTACCGATGATGACTTCCGATCTTCATTTTCTGGTATTCCGGACATTACCTTGCCACATTCCGTGCAGCTTCTTACTCTATCTTTTCCTAGGTTTTAGTGGTTTCTCATCCGACAATTTCCGTTGTCGTTCCGATGTCTTAACTCCGACATTAAATCCTTATTTCATTTTCAAATTCTCATAGTCTCAAAGCTGTTCTATACCAAATCCAAAAGTTTTTGACTCTTTATAACTATAGTTTACAACGATAAAGGTTATCTCATTCCCTGAAGTTATAAAACTATTTCGTTGGATAAAGGTATAACTTGGTTATTCATCCTAACCTTTTTGCCTAACCTAATTGCATATACTTCCGCAATTCTAGGTGACATTTGTTGGTTTAGGAGTTCCTTTTCTAAGGATAACTCTTAACTCGTTTCAATTTTCATAAGTTACTAAGGATTACATTTTCCTTTTCACTTTTCTAAGTTCTTTTCTCTTGCCGTTGTGGCACAAGAACTTTTCAACCGTTATCTTCTGATAAGGTTTACGCATTATTGCGTAATGAGCTCATAGGTTTCAGTGCAGAACCTGGTAGCTCTGATACCACATGTTACGACCCAATTCTGCGTAAATTAAAAACTTTCCCATTTTCACTTTAAACATGTAAAAGTAACATATAACAAAGATATTACAATAAATTTCTTCCTTTCTTTATTGATAAACATGTACAAGTTACAATATGTTTCCTCATGAATTTCATTTTCATTGCAAATATAAATCAGAGTTAGAAAGGAATACAGTTACATACATAGCTCGTAAGCTTTTGCACAAATAGAAGTAAGAAGGTCCAGGAATCCGTCCTTTCAAATCTTGGTACATCGGCCGCTCGCTGTGGAGGAGAAACATCACTTCGCTTTTCCGCCAACCACGGACTTATAATGCGGTCCCCCGCACGATCATTTTGCAATGAACGGCCCTCCCTTCGAAGAAGAGATTGGTAGGGTATCCTTTAACGATTACCAATGAGCATAGTGTGTGTCCTACTCAACTAGAACCTTGCTATTTCACAATCTCGATCTAGTACTGGATCACAATGAACTGACAGTGTAGTCTCAACTATCTCACATCTAGGTGGATGTCACCTTTCACTACTTTGGCCAAAGTATTCTCATTCAGTACTTCGAATGAAGGTCATCTATCATAAACACTACTCAGGGCCGATTTGACTTAAGGCTTCCTTACTCTACGCATAGGTTTGTCCTTCAATGGGTGAATCCGTCATCCCAGACATCCTACAATCATACGAACCTACTAGAAATGAAAACAGTATTCAAGTGTCTTGTATCAATTCTCCTAACTAGGAATTCTTTATCCTAGGAGTACTTAACTTGTCTCAGTTATCCTAATAACTTAAGCTAAAAGACTTCACTTGATTCTGCCATCATCTCGATCCTAGTAGATAATAAGTACATCTACGTATTCTCCGTATATAGAGATCATACACATCACGCAATACCCATTTAAAATGCAAGTAAATCCTTCCCTTTTACCTTTTTCTATTATTTCTTCTTAATGCAAGATAAATAATCTAATCCTTTAAACTCTTAACCCAAATAATCCCTTTTTCACAATTTATCATAATCATTGAATCCTTTACACATTTTCTCCTTTAATGCAATGCTTTATTCATCGAATTGGTTCTTTCCTATTAAGCTAATTGAAAGCAATGAACACAAGACGCAAAATATAAACAACACTTTAACAAGGTTGTATAATAGGAAGACTCTTGCCTGATTTTAAAGCTCCAACACAGCTCTCCCCGAGTCTTCTTCAGCAACTTCCAGATTTCCAAATTAAATGGCTATTAAGGAGAACTTTCAAAACAATCCTCACAATTTTCACTCCTCTAATTAAAGATTACTACGTCTATGGCTTCACTCCACTCAAATCTTAAAAAGAAGGCTTAACACTGTAATTAACTGGTAAAAGCTTACTGAACTTATTTCACTCAGCATACAGGAAATGCAGCAAATAGAGAATGCATAGCAACTTAAATGAATTGAAATGGGAGCTCTCAAAATGTTGTGAAACTCGTTTTTAGCAAGAGGTAAGTTGAGAAGAGTGAAAGGGCGTCATTATATAGGCCCGTATTGCAACGGATTCCACTAAAGGAGGCATGTAGATTGACAGCAAAGTGCTTAGAAACAGTCAAAAGGACATTTGGCGAATTCCTTAACCCTAAGTCATCAATTTGCAGGTGATTCGACCTCTTTTTAAGCCAGCAAGTTTAAGACTTCTTCAGCTCTCACATGGCGAATTGACAGCAAAGCGTTTTCAGTTTCTTTTTAGGTTTTATTGAGGCAAAAGACCCGTTCCAGATGAGACGCCTTGACTGCAAAACATTATGTCGCCATTTTACTCGCCTAAAGAATAGTTGCGGCCATTATACATTAATCTTTTCCCTGCTCGCGCGTTTCAGACGCGTTTTTGATATGCGCGCAATTCCTTCAGGCAGTTTTCACGAGTTTTACAAAATAAAACATTTTAACTTCCTTTCAAATGTTCAAAAAAAACAATTCGACTTCTCTCTATATAAAGTGTTTAAATATTTCAAATATTTAACTTTAAATGTTTCGATTTCCTATTTGAATCCAAATTAAATATTTCCATTGTGAAATTCACGAGTTTTGATGCGTATCAATAAAACATCAAGTATTTGATACTTCCTTCACATTAATTTATTTAAATATTTTAAAGTAATAATTTATAACTCAAAGTAAAAATCGTTTTATAAATTTACCAAGGTATTTTAAATTTATATAATTCACATTTCAATATTATTCATTTATATATTTTATCACATATATATTTCAATTAAGTGTAATATTTTATATATATAAATATATATATTTTCCGTCATTACATCGTGATGTATATATATATATATATATTTATATATATATAAATATTACCTTAATATTAATATATATATTTAAATATATAACTATATAATACATTTACATAGGTATTTATGTAATTTTGCTAGGCAATATTATTAAATATTATTTCCATTATAGACATCAGGCGGAGCGAGTACATATATATATACCTGTGAATACGTATGTATGCATACATACATGTCGACACATGTGTATGAGCATATCCGTCTGCTTAACATACACATGTATTGATATGTCTGTACATATAAATACGTGTTCACAATGTATAGATGTATGTGCGTTCCCAATCAATCATTAACACATAACTTTCACATCTCTCATACTTGGACCATGGTATAGCAAGTCTGACGTTTAAACAATCACATTCCCTAAGCATAAAGTAGTGAATTCAGAACCCTTATGTCAATAAACAAGCCTATACATGACTTACCGTTATCTCGACAAACAGACTTGGCTTACTCAATCTATAGTATGTGTGTGTATGCTCAATTTGGTATTCGTTACTGTTTACCCGACCAAGTTCCTCCCCGAATGATGTCTCTCCTCTGCCCGGAGGATCAGTCTTCGTACCTGCATATCATGACATGACACCGGCAGTTATATGCTCATAACGAGGTAAAAACATCTCACGAGTTAGAATAACATTATTCTATAATTGTATGCAACATTTAATCAAGACAAAAATCATTTAGAAGTAACAATCTAATGAAACCATCATTTAAACATAACTCAATCATTTATTAACAAGATCAACCATGTTTTATTCATCATCAAGATTCAAACAGTACAATCAATTGCCCTATACAATAGTAGCTATAATATCGGGATGTAACACATAAATAGCAAAGGAGTAGAAATGACCAGACCGTATATCAATAGTAGATTGAATAGATTGAACAATGGGCTGAAGGTTAAAGGTTTGCACAGCAAAGTGCAAAAGAGTCTACGGTAAAGGAGTTTCTGAAGAAGCTGTATACCATAAGCTGCTACCAATGGTTGTATGGTCCAAGATGGAATTTTTGTAGCTATCATACAATGAAGCGAATATGTTTTGTGTGTTATACAATGAGTCCAAGTCAAGGCTGAGTGTATGGTGGAAGAGGGAGGTCATATGGTGCAGTCCATATCAACCAGTCATCCAAAAGGGAGAAATATGGAAATATTATTATCGTACACTTGAATTTGCGGTCTTTTTGACTATTGAATGATCAACTCATGAAGACTAGGTCCTTTTGTATGGTGAGAAAAATGGAAACTTAATTAAAATTTTATTTTTTTCTCTTTTCACCCATTTTAAAAGGTTTTTACTTTTATTATTCTTTTTTGTTTTTCTTTTGTGGGGCCCACTTCTCATTTTCTTCTTTGACCTCATTACTTTTCTTTCTAATCTATAGTGCAGTACCTTTCCCTTTTTCGTTATTTGCCAATGAAGTTTTCTCCAATCATCTTTATACTTCAATGTCATAGAAAAATATACAATACAAATAGGGTCCTTCGTAACATTCATCAATACAAGCTCTCATAGGCTCCAAATCGGATATTTTTTTTTAATATTATAAATTTGAATCATACCGTCACTAATTTCATGAACTTCAATTGAGTTTGGCACTGCTAATAGAACATCAAACTCAATCAAATTTATAGCTTCCAACCTTCATCCTTCGAGAATAAATTGCAATGTTCCATAGGGATGCATCCCCCCCTAAAATCCCCGTGATTCCAGAATAGGGACATCTACAAGACACTAGAGCGTAGGGGAAAGGTTCCCCTACCACACCACCACCTCCACCAAGATGCTTGGGATGCCATCGGGACAATGAGGACGTTGGGATGTCTAGGGGACGCCCAAGAGTCCCTCGACCATCCTAAGAATGCCCAATCGTCTCCTATGACTGACAAGTAGAAAAAAGGTTTTAAATAAAAAAACTTAATTTATTTTTTTTAACACCCAAGGCCAAACCCTAATGGCCAATGGGACCCACCAAAGCCTCTCAAACCCTATAAAACAACCTAAAGGCTCAAATCCTAGAGTGAAGGAGTTAAAGAGTGAGAGTGAAGTGTTGCAAGTGCAAGAAGGTTGAGGAGGAGCAAGAAGAAGAGGAAGAAGGATTCTACACCAAGTTGCAAGGATTTTTCAAGCATGAGGTAGGATTCTATGATTTTTTTTCTATATTTTTTTAAAATTAGTTTCATAATCATATTTTAATTTTTTTCATAATTTCATAGACATGGCTGCAAGTGCATACTCATTGTTCAATGTAAATTTTCCATATTGTCATCAAGATTCAACATTGAAATTTTAAATTTTAAAAAAAATTTAAAATAAAAACCATATTCATAGACATGGCTGTAGGCTATCATATATTTTTTTTAATTTAAGTTTACTATTTTACAAATTAGTAAATTACTTTCTATTTATATGTTCAAATTTTTTATTTTTTATTTTGACATATGTCAAACTAGGACGAAACTTTTGTGTATCCTCTACTTTTGTGCTTTGTGTAACCTGAAGTAAGAAAAACAAAAGTGAAATCCTTGGTTGAAAAAGATTAAGAACAAAGATTTTTATTTGTGTATCCTTTGCTTTTGTGCTTCGTACAACCTAAAGTAAGAAAAAAAGAAAAAAAGAAAAATTGTGTCTTAATCCTTTGCATTATGTTGCATGCATAGTTTGAATTTTAATTTTAAAATTATAAACTTATAAATTTTCTATTGTTTATTGCAGTGTCGCAATGAGTTCTCAAGGCATGAGTGAGGATGAGGTTGAGGTTCAATCTCAAAGTGAAACTAAATCTAATTATGCAGTTGAGGCTAATGAAAATGTAGAAGTAGAGAGCGGTGACCGTGAAACCCAAACCACGAGTTCCATGATGTTACATCCCCCCAGACTTAAACATGTTTATGATAATGGAATTATGGTCGTTATGTTAGTTGCAAGTAACTGCTTTTCATGAGAATGTGAAATTGTGGAAAGAATAATTGTTTATATGTCGTAATTTCAAATGTGAATGATTTTCTTTTACATGCGAAAATGTATGTGATGATGAGATTATATTTAAACATGTATATATATGTCGAGAATGGTCTAACCCTAGTCTTTTTGTCAAGTGGTTGTAGGACTGTCAACATTCGAAGGGAAAGGGGAATATCATCAGGGAGAGGATGTGGTTAACAAAGGATCAATTTTATCATTAGCCTTGAGTCAGTGTAAGAAAGTTGGATCAAAGTCATAGCCTTGGCCATTGGACATTTAATTTAATTATAAAAAAAATAAGTTAATTAGGAATTACCTTGCACCAATCTCCTCTTAAATACATATTATAAAATAAAATGAAATTGAATAATGAATTAGAGCAATGTAATATCTTGCTTAGCCGTGAGTTGGCAAGGAGGCAAGATCGGTTACGTAAGAAGGAAACACCCGCCACCTTGGCCTCAATCTAGAACGTAACACCAAGAGGAATTCAAGCAGACACCTTACCGCATAATATAGGTTTGCTTTGATTCTTTCACTCTCTCGGACCTCTTGGGCTTGCTTCCTCATCAATGGTTTGGGGGGGTTTTGCAAAACTGATTTTGTGTATTCTCTGTCAATTCACCTCGTATTGTTACTTCTCTCATTCGCAGTTTGTATTCTTGTCTTTTTCTTTGGAAATCGCATTATGGGCATTCTCTCAAATCAGCAATCCTTGATAGCTTTGGCATTTAGCAAGTATTGCTCTATTCTCGAGTTATTCCTCTGTAGCAGCTTAGTTTCTCTCTCTATTGAATTGCTTGGAATCATTCTCCTGTACCGCATTCGCTAGTTCTGCATTCATTTCCAACTCTCCATCTCTTCTCCTCTCCTGTCGGTGGTCTCATCAAAAGAAATTCATTGATTTGGTTCTTGTTGTCAAGCTTCTAAGAAATGGAGTTGGGTCGAGTTGTTCTAAATCCCAATTCTGGTGATATTAGTGCGATTTTCTGTGTTGTCGCCTCTGCAATTCTTGGCCAAACGGAACTTCTAAGAACTCATCAATTTGTCCTTGCTCTTTAGTAGAGAAGAAATTGGTATTCTTTCGCAATCAAATCGGCACTTACATGCATGTAATACTTCTTGTCTCGAATAAGATCTGCCAAGAAGAATATCCTTTAAACGTCTTTTTTTTAACCTTAAATAGAATGAATGATATTGAAATCACATTCAAAGCTTTTAAAAGGACTTTCTTTCTATCAAACTAGACTCAACTAGAAATTGATCCATATCATGTATTTTGTTAAAATCTTGAGTACGGAAATTACTCTGTTACTTCTTCACAGAATCTGAATGATGATTGAATTATCTTCAAGCCACTATAACTCATGCTTGTCTAAGCCAAAACTCTTTCTCTCTCCTCTGTGCTTTAACTTTGGTGATTGAATAGTGAATTGATCTGATCATTTCGATGTACTCCTTGTCTTGATGGAAACATTTTGCTTTCGGCTCTCGTTTCTCTTCTCTGTATTATACCGATGGAGGACATTATCCTTATGAGTTGTACGGTTTGATGATCTAGTATTCGAAATACTCTTCTTGGTCTAGCCGACCCTAAATTTTGGTTGAGGTTTCCTTTTAGATGCTTTGTTGATTCATTTGCCTTTCCTTAGTCGAAGTCCGCTTGTACTCTGTTCCTTAAATCTCTATTTTGGATACGTGCCTTTCCTCACACCAATCCGAGATCATCTAATCTGTAAAGTTCTTCAGGGGTGGCAAGTTTGTCCATCTCTGTATATGCTTGAAAGAGCCGAATTTTCTTTAGAAGTGAAAAGATTATATTTAAAATCCCTCTCATAATGCTTATGAAATCAGCTTAAACTTAAATTAAGAGAAATGCTTCTATCAAGTCTTTGTGATATAGACTATGAAGTTAAAATGATGAAATTTGAAAGACCCTCTTAATCGAATATGTCTCTCAATATGTTTGTGCTCTATGAAAACAACTTTCGTAAAAGAAGAGATTTAATGAGGAACGAAGTCATTGTAATGTTAATCTGATGAAACCTTCTTGAAGGACAAGTCTCATCTCTTTCTCTTTAAGTGTTATGTAAACCGAATGGTCTCTAAAGATGTGATTTGACAATGAACCAAGATTCTCTTATTATGCTTGATATAAATTGTTGAACCTTGATTCAAGAAGGAAGAATTGAATACATGACATTGTAATATAAAACCCTATGGTTAAGATTTAACCTCGATCTAAGAGAAAAATGGTAACCAAACCTGATATAGAAAAATTAGACCTTGAGATAAGTATTATCATGTCGAGCAAGGGTGAGAGTGTTGACGGCACAGGAGTTCCAGTAATATCGGCACAGGAGTGCCAGAAATATTAAAAAATCCTTGGCCAAGGTATGATGCCAGTTAGGCATTGGTCAGCTATCATGGACCAGATATACTTTTGGTCAGAATGATCCTTTTGGTTAGGAGGTACCTACAGAGGAGGGATCGACCAGCAGTATAGGTTCATGACACCAGGCTCAGAATGGCCTGATGATAATTTGATCCTCGTTGATTACCCTCGTGAAGGGTCGGGTTCTTTAGTTGAAGAAACTCGGGAGACCAGTAGGTCTTGGATGGGCGGAAAATCCCTTGATGATATTTCCGTTTCTCTCAATGATAAAGTTGTTCAAGCAATTCAGCATGATGATGATGTCAAATTGTATACTTTTTCTCTCGCTCGTATTTCCAAGTACATGCATTTGTCAATTTAAGTTTACTTTCAATTCTGCAATAAATTGTTATTTCCTTTTAGTTAATTGTTCATATGTAAAAATCTGCAGTTGATTAGTCAGATAGTTATTTGATTCATTTAGCTGAAATGGAAGATCTGAAATAAGTTAATGAATATAAAGAAGTTATTTCTTTCCTTCAATTCGTTAATTTGTTAAATGGGAACCCTAGATGGATTAGTTAGTAAGTTACTTGTCAGAAGAAATTTGGCAATTAGTTTTCCATTTCTTAAACCATAGGATGACAATTGTTTCATTTGTTTCATAGCTGTAGCAATTGCTTGTTACTATCTGAAAGCAAAGAAAAGTAGTTATTTTTCCTTCTGTAATTTTCTGTTATATGTTTACAGTTATTAGTTTTCCTTTCAGCTGAAATTGTAATTAAAAAGTTAGTTGTTGAACTATTAGGATGTAACAACATCAAAATGTTTATCTCTCCGTTCAAAATTTGCAAAGAAACCCTAGCATGAAAATTTGTTAGTTAATCTTCAGCTGAAACTGGTTGTTGGTTTACATTTTTAAGTTGTAGAGCAAGTAGAGTATTACACATGATGAGTGCAACTACAAATATGAATTTCCCATCCACAATAGTGGAAGATTTTGGTAAGGGTCCCTTTGATCCTAAGTCTCCTTTGAAACAATTTGCAACAAAATTACAAAGTAGGCTTGGGACATCTGGGGGCACAAGGTTGTGGAAGTGCCACTTTTGTGGCCTTGAATTTCAAGGCAGTGTTACCAAAATTAATGCCCACCTCCTTCATATCCGACCAAAAGGTGTGGATATATGTGAGTTTTTAGTGTCACCAAAAAACCTGAAATCTAGGGATAAGATATGTAAGCTATGGGGTGTTGGTGGTGAAGACAATTTAGTTGCATCTATATCTGCTTCTTTGTCTCATAGGCCAAGAGGTCATCAAAGCCAACCACACAATTCTACCTCTACTTTGAAGAGGCAATTTACACATGGCATCTTCTACTTCAGGAACCCATGTAGCAAAGGCTAGGGGGAAACGCAAGTTGACAAATGATGCTTCTAACCCAATAGCTGAATTATTCAATGTGCAAATGAAGGATGATGCAAATGATGCCATTGGAAAATTCTTCTTTGCCAATCGCATTCCATTTCATGTGGTTCGATCTCCTTATTATAAGGAGGTGATGGAAATGGTAGCAAGGGAAAGACCATCATATGTGCCATTAGGGGAGACAAAATTGAGGGCCACAATCTTGTATAAGAACTATTCCAAGATAAATGTGTTGGGTGGCAAGTGGATGCAGTATAGTCATGGATAGGTGGACAGACATTAGGCATAGTCCACTCATCAATATCATGGTTACATGTTTAGAGGGCCCATATTTTCTTAAGGCGGTTGATTGTTCAAAGCATTGCAAGGATGTAGATTTTTAGTTTCAAATCCTCAAGGATGCTACTGAGGAGGTTGGACCACAAAATGTGGTCCAAGTAGCGACAAATGCGACCAATGTGTGCAAAGCTACAAGTCAATTAATTGAGGCAGCTTATAGACATATTTGGTGGACTCCTTGTTGTGTGCATGCCATGAATAATGCACTCAAGGACATGGGAAAGATTAATTTGACCGAATTAGTTGTCAATGATGCTAGAGATGTGCAAATGTTATCTGCAACCACCACACTTCACATGCACTCTTCAGGACCTTCTCTAAGAAGGAATTCTTGAAACTTGTTGAGACTAGATATGCATTCTATTTCATTCTCTTGGAGAGAATGCTTGAGTTGCAAGAGGCGTTGCAACTAATGGTTATGAAAGCACAATGGAATTGGTGGCTCGAGTCCAAGATAGAGCAGGGGAAGAGGGTGAAGGATGTAGTGAAGAGTGATGTTTCTTGGAGTGATACAAAATACATAGTCTCCTTCATTACTCCAGTTTTCTAGGTCATCAATTATGGGGATGCCAATGCACCTAGCCTTGGAGAGGTGTATGAGTGCATTGATTCTATGCTAGGCCAAATGAAGACTATCTTGTGAGAGGAGGACCCCACATCAGCATTCTACAATGAGCACATTCATCCAATGATTCATCAAAGATGGGAGAATCTCAACACTCCCTTGCACATGGCTACCTATGCATTGAACCCCAAGTGGTACGTGCAAAGGCCTGGTAGAGTAACACCCATACAGGATGTTGAGGTGAAGGAAGGGTTCAGGAAGGCCATCCAAAAGATGTATGATCCTGAACAAGCTAGCATCATTCATATTGAGTAGACAAAATTTTCTACTCTTAGGGGTTATTCTGAGGAGGCCAAGATGGATAGGGGAACTATGGCACAAGAGGACCCAATATTGTGGTGGACTATGCATGGACTAAATTGTATGACTACATCTCTAGCCATTTGTTTTCTATCTCAGGTTTCTAGTTCTTTTATTGCTATGAGGAACTAGTCTACTTATAGCTTCATCCACTCCCTTAAGAGGAACAGGCTTAACTCTAGGAGAGCTGAGAAGCTTGTAACTATACACAGTGCCTTGCATTTCATTGACCACAACACACTTTTGTACAAGGAGAGTCCAACAATGCGATGGGGTGTAGAGCCAAAGGAGCCAGCACAGATTGATGAGGATGCTACACAAACAGGGTTGATTGGTATTAGTATGGAGGAACTTGACCATATGGAGTCCAAGCCCAATAGTTTTAGTGATGAGGAGTTTGAGGATGATTAGAGGCCTCACTTCACTCCATTTTGTTATTTTGAACATTTTGATTTGTTATCATCATTGTACTCATTGTAATCATCATTATGAAATCTTGAATAATGTAAATTTCGAATTCGACATTTTCATTGTTCAATGTTAAATTGTTAATGTTCACTTCAAAGTTTAGTAGTTTCCAAGTTTTAACTTTTACTAGTTTGCCAAAGTTTCATTTGTAATTCTTATACTTATACATCTTCATCTCTAAAAGACCAAGTCTGCAACTCATAATCAAAGGTCACCTGAGAAAAACTAATCCTAAGCAGAGAGACTCCCTTTGGGCCAAGGATGTCAATATCCAATTATTAAAATCCTGTCTGTTAGGCCTAGAATGCAAGAAAGTGCATAGTGGTAATTTGCAGTCCTTCGAGGAGGTCATGGTGCTCAATTGTTGGGTTCTGCAATCATTCCCAGACATTTCCAGCTGGAGATAGCAAGTTAATGAGGAGGAATTGAGCATTAAAATTGCCAACTGCATGGTTCTTCCAATTGGTCATTTGCCCACTTGCCGATTTGCAGTAACACAGAGAGCTCTGGCTTCCATGTGAACATCAGATAGTATGGGAATGGCAATAAGGATTTGGTTTGGTGTATGACCATGGAGAGGTGGAATACCTGCAATAGTATCAGAATTTTGAATTTTGTAAATGTTTATAATATGGTTAATTATGGCAACTTTACTCCTCAGAAGTAAAGTCTTAGGAATAGATTTAATTTTACAAGTATCCCTGGTATTAGGTATTGTTTCTGTTTTCTGCAGAGCAGTACTGGTTACATATGCCATTGGTGTTATGGCTTTAGAGGGAGTTTTTACAGCCCAAGTGGATGTACATGATTAGAAGACTTCACATGGTGAAACTGATTTTGAAACCCTTCAGACCAGGGAGCGAAACTAGTTGGATGATACTGTAAACTCGGTTCCTTAATTTAGTTTTGTGTCCTTTATTAAATTATTATTATAAAAGGAATGAAATGTTAGGAATTAGTCTTCACTACTCGACATTATTATTTGTTAATTAGTGTATTATGCAAATAATATATGGAGAGAATGATACAAATAATGTAAGTGATAATCACATTAGAATAGGTTTGTAGAGATTAGTGGGTTGTAAGTTAGTGAGTGGTTTAAGTGGTTATAGATGTCCTATATATATGTAGCTCATATTATTGCATAAGTGTTGAAAAATGATCAATGGATTAATGGTTTGAGCCTTTGGCTCCACTTCAATATGGAGTAATTCCCATGTTTGTTATCAAAACAGGTTTTTTGTGAGACCTCTTTGTTTGTCCTCCATTCAGTTGTCCTTGTTTCAAAGCCGTTCACACAGCTATGCAGTACAGACCACATGCAACAGCCTTTGTTTTCCCTGTTCATCATTCTTGCATTTTGTCAACAGTTGTGCAACACAGACCACTTGCAATACTGTGACATTTATCATCCATTTGCACTTCTCTTCTCTTTCCATCTTGTTCACTCTATTGCAGTTTTCACTCTATTCTGTTCACAGTTTTCATACCCAAAATTCAAAAAAATTAAAAATGTACATTCAGATTTGCAATTCAGTTGCTGAAATCTTTGGTGTTGCAGAAAATGTTTTGAGGAATACAGGGTTTGAGTTTCTGTTTGTATGCATTTGTTTGCCCTAGATCATACTCTAGGGAACCAGCAAAGCATTGCATGAGTTTGTTTTGCATTGTTAAAAGCATTGTTGAAAACATTAGCATCTTTTTATTGCAGACTTGTATTGTCCTGTATGCATTGGGTTTGTTTTGCCATCATCTAATCTGCATTGGCATTGATAGATTCCAAAACCTTCAATGAGAGGTCCTGAAGGATGAAATTTGTTGAGCATAAAAGATAATATTGCCACGAATTCCTGTATATCTAAGCAACAAAGAGCAAGTTGGATTCTTATTCATTGAAGTTTGTGCTGACTATGTGAAGATTCAAATTGAATGTATAGATAGATATAGCGTGAAGTAATTGCACTTGATACAACATGAAGTTCATACTAACTATGTCCCATACAGCAATTACATTTCTATGGCATTCAAGCAATTAAAATAATTGAATAGTGTAACATGATGGTTGAATGTGTATGAATTATTGCAAGTTTATGTGTTTTATTATATTATTCAAAGTTTGTGAAGGCCGCAGGCTTTAGAATTTTAAAGAATATCCAATAATCAACATCGATATTGGGTGAGGTGCTGGTAAATGTTATGAATTAATAAGTGAGCAAAAAGGGTATGCGATAACCAGTATGTTAAGCATGCAGGAAAACCAACACAATTATTTTGAAATTTGGTGTCTATTCGCTGCCAATTGAACACAGCATCATTTCCCTATTTTCTGCATTTTTCTACATGCTCAAAACATCTTCAGCCACTCCAACCATGTAAGGTGTTAGCACTCCAGCCGTCCTTCAAGGTAGTAATTAAAGGCTTGGGAAGCATTTTATATTAGAGTTGTTTTGATATTGTGAATGGTGATATAAGGAGGATATTGTGTCAAACTTCTATCTGGGGATATAGTTTTATTGTATGGATGCATTATCACAGGAAACCAACATCTACAAAGATTTTTCATTGACGAGGGGAGGGGTGGCAAGGGGGGGAGCAACAAATATGAAACAGGTGAACCTCAGCAGCAAACCAAAAGATGGAGACATCAAACAACCAAGGCCAACTGTAGATGCAGCTCCAGAATAAAGTTCCTCACCCCATGTCAGCACTAAGGGGCGGAATATTAGGAGTTAATCCTCACATGTGGGTGTTAGTGTGTACTCCACACTATTATTTGTTAATTAGCATGTGTATGTAAATAATATGTGGAGAGAACAATACAAATAATGTAAGTGATTATTCCATGAGTAATAATCATATTAGAATAGGCTTGTAGAGATTAGTGGGTTGTAAGTTAGTGAGATAGTAAATGTCCTATACATATGTAACTCATATTATTGCATGAGTGTTGAAGATGGTTGACTGATTAAAATGTGTTGAGCCTTCGGCTCTACATCAATATGGAGTAATTCCCATATGAGAAAGATAAATCATAAGCACGGAAATATATCTATTTTTGAACCAAAAATTTAATGAATTTGATAGATTCTCACCTTTTTAATTGCCATCCAAGCTTGTTGCCACCTGCTTTCACCCTCATCACCAGGCCATGGCATATCTGCAGACTTCATTTTGTTTTTCAGTTCATCAACCTGCAAATGTAGAAAAGGTGTTCTGTTGTTGTAAAGAAGATAATGTACTTGTCCAAATCCCTAATAAAAGAGAATTGGAAGCTTAAGAAAAGAATGATTCAATTGTGTGTCAAGGTCATTATGCAAATAACAATTAAAGCAGCAAATAACTACAAAAACATATTGCTGCAATGCTGACATAACACTTACACAATATTCTATCTCTATCTGTTGTATGCATATCAAAACTGAAGCAACGAACAACTATAGAAAAATATTGTTGCAATACTGAAACATCACTTGGTCTTGCTCTATGTTATGTAACATAATCGGCCTACATCACCACTGCTCAAGGCTCTTGACAAAACCTTATTTGGTAAGGTAGGCCATATTGATATTATAAATAGGATTTACAATTTATCTTCTGAGTACAGAAACATTCTAGTAATCACATCCAGAAATAGGAAAACCCTTTAAAACAAGCCCATTTATTGTTTTATAAAGGTGTAACACATACTAGTTGATGAGGTGCTTTCAACTGCAGCACAGTTTCTCGAATGTCATGGAGTTTATGAAAGTCCCCTTCAGCTACAATTAAGTTGAGAGCTGCTATCTTCTCAGCAACATCCTGCATAGTAATTTCTTAATCCAATGATTTATATAAAAATAGTGGATCAATAAACTCAACTTCTGAAAAAATCAAATAAAAACCTCTTAGTAGTATTACCGTTTAAGCACACTTTATGCTACACAATACATAATTAAGGATACCATATAATATACACACACATACAAATATACACACATGTATGTGTACACATAGACATATACATATATGGGTATATCTGTGTATAATATA
>VDFB02378948.1:0-17227 GCA_007258455.2 Sequoia sempervirens | reverse complement strand
AAAGAAAATAAGGAAAAAGAAATGCAGCTCGCATAAGGTCATAGCGAATCACAAAGAACACGTGGCGACTGTTGTCTCAATGAATGATTTTCGAAGTCTCATACACTGTGGCCGGCATGGATTTTTCTAAGTATAGTTGCATGTAGACATCTTTGGTTGGCATCAAATCTCTAGCAAGATATTCTCTTAGATTTTAGAGGTTATGATTTTCTGTTAGTGGGAAGTCTTGGCTTTGATGAAAATCTTTCAGTTACAATTTGAAATCTCCCGACTTAGCGCAGAAATTAAAGCTCTCTGGATAGGCGTTACTCTGATTTTTACCATCATCTATAGATCATCATTATTCAGCTTCATATTCTAAAAATAGCAAGAGAGTCTTAGAATCTTGTGAAAAATGCTTTTTGAAGATTTCTTGATAATAGACATACTTGAAATGTATATAAAAACCAGTGTTGAAAACTGTGAAGGTGTTGCTAGCCTATAATTCTGAGAGATAGTTATTTTGGCCGTATCAAGAGATGTATTTGAAAACTCTGTAATACAAGAGTTGGATTCCTAGGGTATTAGAAGCAGAGTGTTATGAACTTAACTGAAAACAAAGAGACTGAAAACAGAGAGATCCTCTGATATATTATTATTATTGTAATTCTGAAATCTGAGAAAGGGGTTGGTGCTCCTTGAGATTGGTGTCTCTAAATGAGGGGTTGGTGCTCCTTGAGTTGGTGCTCAAAAATTAGCCTATAAGGCATTGTTAAAAGTGGTTTTTGAAGATTAAGCGAGTAAGGCAATTTAGGAGTGGTTTTTCTACCCCATGAGGGTTTTCCACTTGGAAAATCTTTTGTCTCTTTGTTCTTTTGTGTGCTCACTACTTTTCTGTGTTGTTGTAGTTTTAGTTCACTGTTGGGTTTATTATTGTTCTCAATTATGCTTTTGAATGATTACATTCAACTCATGAATGCATTAATCAGAATAATATTGAGATCAAATCTGAGCTATGTTTTGGCAAATGCAAGATATCTCACTCAAATCCTATTTTCATAAGTTGTCTAATAGACTGAGTTGATGTTGTCATATATTTGTGCTTTCAAAAGTGATTACTCTACTCTATTGTTGATAGAAAAGGAAATCAAAATTAAAATCTTGGTCGAAGTTGAGAAAAAGTTTATACACTGATTCATCCCCCCTCTCAGTGTCTGTCCATAACTCCAACACTTAGTAGGTTTATGTATAACCCTGGTAAAGAACATTGGACTTATGTTAAGAGGATGTTTAGATATTTATGAGGTACTTCTAATTAATTTTTGGTTTATCATGGTGCTAATGAAATTGATATTATGCATAGATCATTGGACATACATGATTTTTTTTATTCAGATTGAGTAGGAGATCTGGACAGTCAGAGGTCGACAAGTGGTTATGTTTTTACTTTGTTTGGAGCTATAGTTAGTTGGATGAGTAAGAGGCAGCCTACGGTTGATTTTCCACCATAGAAGTAGAGTACATGGCTGCTACACATGCCTCTAAAGAGGTGTTTGGGTTACAGAGACTTGGGAAAGGTATTGGTTTTAATTGCAAGCAAGTTAGACTTGAATGTGATAGTCAAAGTGCTATTTGTTTAGCCAAAAATCCTATGTATCATGCTCATACTAGTCATGTTGATGTTTAGTATCACTTTGTGTGAGAAATGGTTGAGAGTGGAAAGGTATTAATTGAAAAAGTTGACACTTTGATTAATGTTGCAGATTATCTTACGAAACCAATTCCTACAGATAAGTTCTCTTAGTTCAGGAAGGCCATTGCCTTGAGTCATGTACTTGATTTATAATAATTATTCCTTGTTTAGAATAATTGCAATGTATAATGTCAAGTGGCAAAATGTTGGAAATAGGATTCCATTTAATTACAATCCTAAACATTATTTCATGTATCTCCTAAGTCCTTGGAAAGTGTTCCCCAACACTAGGATTAGAGAAAGATTATTTTTGAATGAAATAATCATGTTAATTGACATTTGTAATTAATTCTAAATGATAGGAGCATGTGAGGGCATCCAATATGAGTTCCTAAATATTAGGAGCACATGGGGCACCCACATGGAAGGTGGAACCCACCTTGAGTTAAGTTAACTATTTGGATTAAAATATAACACTTATGTAATGCATGTAAAGATCGTATACGTTGTTGGAAAATGTGCCTCAGTCTTACTGGCAAGAAACTCCTGAAAGAACAAAGTTGGTAAGACCCTCTAGAAGTCTTACCAACCAACAGTAGTATTCTAATCATTTGAAGTGCTCAAGTCACCGAGACTTTCATTATGACTTGCTGAAGGGAGTCATAAGCAAGACATGTCAATTGCTATGAATATTCCTAACTCTTTTCACCTGAGTAGTTCTCTTGCCAACGGGTTGATGTCTAATGGTTATCGAGGAGACTTGTGGCAAAAAAAGTCATCGGGGAGAGGCTTGAATATTCAGAATAACTCATCTCGATAGTGTATGTCTCACTGACAGTTATTCACAAGGATGTCATCGGGGAGACTCTTGGCTAACAGGTTTGCATTCGGTAAGAACTCTTGCTGATGGATGCAGTCTCGCTGATAGGCTGGTGCATTTGATATAACCTCTTGGTGATAGTGTTACTCTCTTCGACTGTTTCGTGCTCGATATGATGTCTCGCTGATAGCGATGGTCTTTTCGATAGAGCTACATGAGTTGAACATCGGTGTGAATTCTTAGCAATAAGGTTTCTCTCGCCGACAGGTAGGTGCTTTCAGTGAGAACTCTTGCCGATAGCACTTCTCTCATCGATAGATCTACACAAGATGGATTTGCATTCGATATGACCTCTCGCCGATAGCGATGGTCTGGCCGATGTTTCTGCAGTGGATATCAATATGATATCTTATTGATAGAGTGAGTCTGGGTGACAGGTTTGGACTCGATATGACTCTTGCCGATGGTGGTGACTCTAGGTGATAACGATAGTTGAGCTTTGTGGCATCGGGGAGACACGACTTAGTGTCTCACCAACATGCGACACAGTTTGAATGCCTTGACCGAATGCCTATCCTACATGGTTTGTTTCGACCAATCAGAGAAGCAGAATGTGAACCACTGGCAGTTGAACTATTGCGGACATTCCTGTGAGGAAGATCAACAAACCATGAACAACATGGATATACTCTGTAATCGAAGATGATGATTAGTTTGGTGAATAGTTTGATGTGTGATCAGTGTGTGTGAATTCAATTCAGAGAGCATTGTAACTGGGATGTTCTATACAAGGTTGATCAAGGAAATTATGCTGATGTAAACTAACATTAGAAAGTGAAGTCTGTACTCTATATGCAATTTTGTTTACTGTAATACAAAGATGCTTTTCTTGGTGTGGTGGGTTTTTCTCCCGTAAGGGTTTTCCCACATAAATCTGGTGTCCAAATTGTGAATGTAAATTTCTCTATTTCTATTGTTTCTTTCATGAGTATCTTAATTGGACTGTAATTGAAAATTTAAAGTCATCTCTACATTCTTCCCTAAGGTTTTGATGTTAGGAGAGTTTGTTCCACATCGTAGCTTTCCTTACAAGTGGTATCATAGCCTGGCCATTTGTGTTATCCTTGTGGGTGCATTGGATTTTTTGAGTCAATTCTGTTAAGTGGGAGTCTTGTAGAAGTTTGGTAATTTGAATTACAGATTAAGATGGAAAGCACATCAGGAAATATTGAAATTGAGAAATTCAATGGCAGCAATTTTGAGTTGTGGAAACTTAAAATGGAAGATCCGTTGGTTGATCATGATCTTTGGCTTGCTGTCTCTAGAAAAAAGCCTACAGGCATGAAGCAAGAGGATTGGGACCTTACAGATCGAAAATCAAAGGGGATGATAAGGCTCTGTTTAGAAAACTCTATTCTTCTGAATGTTCATGAAGAAAAGACATCATCTTCTTTGTGGAAAAGACTAGGAGCTATTTATCAGGGAAAGTCCTTGGTAAATAAGTTGTTCTTGAGGAAGAAGTTTTACTCTTTGAAAATGTAGGAAGGAGCATCTGTTGCTGATCATTTGAATGATTTCAACATGTTGATTGCTTAGTTGGCATCTGTGGGTGTGAAGATTGATGAAGAAGATCATTGTATGCTGTTATTATGTTCTTTGCCAGATTTTTGGGATCACTTGGTGATGGCTATAGGGAGTATGACATCCACTTTTAAGATGGAAGATGTTGTTGCTTCTTTGTTATCAGAAGAGATGAGAATAAAATCTTTTGAGATGGAAAAGGAGGCTCTTGTTGTTAGAGGTAGATCAAAAGAAAAAGGAAAGAAGAAGGACAAGGAGTCCAAATCAAAATCAGAAGGGAGATCAAAGTCTCCTGGAAAGAAGTCCAAGGTGAAGTGTTGGAATTATGGGCAACCTGGTCATGTCCAAAAGGATTGTAAAGAGGATAAAAAGAAGAAGAAGAAGTATTCTTCTGACAATGATTCTTCTTAGAGTGATGCAGATTCCTTCATTGCAACCTTGGCTACACAGGCATCAAATGATGTCTAGCTGATTGATTTTGGAGCATCTTTCCACATGACATCTCATAGAGACTAGTTCACAAAGTATGAAAAATATGATGGTGGAAGGGTGTACTTGGAAAGCGATTCATCTCTCAAAATATTTGGTTGTGGAAGAGTCAGAATTCAATTCCCTAATGGAAGAGTGAAGGGAATCAATGATGTAATGCATAGACTAGGTCTAGCTCGAAATCTACTTGCTATTAGTAAGCTAAATGATATTGGAATGCAAGTCACGTTCTTTGGAAATGGTTGCAAGATGAATAGAGGCTCAATGGTGCTAGCTAGGGGTGTCTGTATTGGTACCTTGTATAAGTTGGATGCACATGTTGTGCAATGCAATAGTGTCTTTGTAAAGTCACATAAAGCTAATCATGGAGAAAAAGAGGTTCAAAAAGTTCCTGATAGTGAAAACTCTATGGAAGTTAAACTTCCAGCAGAAAAGACTATACTTTGGCATCATAGGCTAGGCCACATTGGAGAAAAAGTTTTTAAAACCTTGAAAAATAAAAACCTAGTTGAGGGGCTTGATGATTGTAACCTTGAATTCGAGTTTTTTGAACATTGTATATATGGTAAACAACACTGTGTTTCATTTTACACCAGTCCTCACAAATCTTCTAATTTACTTGATTACATACATTCTAATGTTTTTGGTCTAGTAAATGTTCCTTCTTTTTCTAAATCAAGATTTTATGTATCATTTATTGATGATTATTCAATAAGGGCATTTGTTTATTTCTTAAAATGTAAATCATAAGTGTTCAATCATTTTAAGGAATTTAAAAACCTTGTGAAAAATCAGACTTGAAGAAAAATAAAATGTTTAAGGATTGATAATGGCGGTGAGTTTTTTTCTAACGAGTTCGAGAGGTATTGTAAATATCATGGGATTAAAAGACATAAAATTACACCCTACACTCCACAACAAAATGGAGTTGCAGAAAGGTTCAACAGGATAGTAATGGAAAGAGTACGAAGTATGTTGAGCAGTGTTGGCTTGGACGATAAGTTTTGGGTTGAGGCAATTGCAACATGTTATTTAATAAACTATTCTCCTAATTCCTCTCTTGTTGAGAAAAAACCTTTGGAAGCATGGTATGGAAAGAAGCCCTCTTTGAGACACATTCGTGTCTTTGGCTATGAGACATATGCATATGTGCCAAATGAGAAAAGATCTAAATTGGAAAACAAGGTTGTCAAATGTATTTTTATTGGTTATAGTGTTGGCATAAAAGGATACAAGCTTTGGAATCTTGATACAGAGAAGGTTCTATACAGTAGAAGTGTTATCTTTCGTGAGTTGAAGCCTTCTACTTTGGATCCACAGTCAAAGACAAAATCAGAAAATAGAAAGGATGTTGAAATTCCTCCGACACCAGATAAAGAGGAATTGAAAATTCAAAATGTACGTGAAACTAAGGAGAGCTCAAGTAGTTCTGAGAGTTCTGAAGAAGAAGAACAACCTCAGCCTTAGCCTGTGAGGAGGTCAACACGTGAAAGAAAACAACTTGATAGGTATGGGTTTTCTTTGTTAGATTCTACTTGTGCCTATGCTTTAATTTCTAGCACTAATGAGCCTAGGACTATGAAAGAGGCATTTAGAATGTCTGATTCAGACTCTTGGTTGGAAGCCATGAATGAAGAAATGGCATCATTAGAAAAGAATGATACTTGGAGTTTGGTTCCCTTTCCTGAAGGCAAAAAAATTGTTGGCTGCAAATGGGTATTTAAAAAGAAAATAGGTCTGGATGGTAGTGTGGAAAAGTATAAGGCAAGGTTGGTTGCGAAGGGATATTCCTAGGTAGAGGGAATTGATTATGGAGAAATTTTTTCTCTTGTAGCTAAGTTGACGTCTATCAGATTTCTTTTGTCACTTGCAATAGCGTGTGACTTAGAGATTGAATAGATGGATGTGAAGGCAACATTTCTTCATGGTGACCTTAAAGAAGAAATTAATATGTCCTAGCCTGAGCACTTTGTGGAAAAAGGTAAAGAGAAACTGGTTTGCAAGTTGAAAAAATCTCTATATGGTTTTAAACAATCTCCTAGAATGTGGTACCAAAAATTTGACACTTTTGTTTTGTCATTGGGATTTGTAAGATCAAAATCTAATCATTGTGTATATTACAAAGCTGAAAGTGATCGTATTCTTATTATTGCTATCTATGTTGACGATATGTTGTTCATAGGCAATAGTAAGTTAATGATTTCTGATCTAAAAGCTCAATTGTTTGCAAAGTTAGAAATGAAAGATCTTGGTGTAGCCAGGTATATTCTGGGAATGGAAATAACCAGGGACAAGAAGAGTAGAAAACTTTGGCTCAGTCAGAGTAAGTATATTAATATTGTTCTGGAGAGATTTTGTATGAATGCTTGCAAGTAGCTAGTTGTTCCAATTTTGTAGGGAACAAAGCTATCTATTGAAGACTGACCAAAATATCCTACTGAGATAGAGGACATGACCAAAGTGCCTTATGCTAGTTCAGTTGATAGTTTAATGTATGCAATGGTCTGTACAAGGCCAGACATTGCCCAAGCAGTGGGAGTACTTAGTCGTTATATGGAAAATCCTGGAAGGACGCATTAGGATGTTGTGAAAAGAGTGTTTAGATATCTGAAGGGCACTTCAAAATATGCTTTGTGTTACCATGGAAATTTGGTTAAATCATAGAGGACTCTCAGCATTTGAGGCTATGTGGATTCTGATTGGGCAGGGCACATTGACAGCAGAAGATCCACCAGTGGATATATTTTCATGATGAATGGTGGTGCAGTTAGTTGGATGAGTAAGGGACAGGCTGTAGTCGCTTTGTCCACTAAAGAGGTAGAATACATGGCAGCAACATATGCCTATAAAGAAGCAATCTGGTTAAAAATTTTGTGTTCTAGCATTGGGTTTGATGCAGGGATAATTACAATATACTATGACAATCAGAGTGCTATTTGTTTGGTGAAAAATCCTACTATCCATGTCAGGACGAAACATATTGATATGCAATATCATTTTGTGCGAGATATGGTGGAGGATGGAAAGGTCTCTTTAGAAAAAGTGGATACTTTGGAAAATGTTGTAGATGCATTGAAAAAGCCAGTGAGAACAAACAAGTTCAGGTGGTGTGCCAGTTCAATGGGCCTTAGTGCCCATGAATTTTAGTAGTTTTGTTGTGCTCTCGGAGTGTCGGTAAGATCTTTGTCAAGTGGAAGATTGTTGGAAAATGTGCCTTAGTCTTATTGGCATGAAACTCTTGAAAGAATAAAGTCAGTGAGACCCTCTGGAAGTATTACCGACTAGCAGCAGTATTCTAATCATTTCAAGTGCTCAGGCTGTCAAGACTTTGGTTATGACTTGCCGACGGGAGTCATCGGCAAGACATGTCGATCACTATGAAGATTCATAACTCTTTCCTCCTAAGCAATTCTCTTGTCGATGGGTTGATGTCTAATGCTTATCAGGGAGACTTGTGGTGACAGAAGTCATCTGGGAGAGGCTTGAATATTAGGAATAACTCATGTCCCGATAGTGTATGTCTCGCCGACGGTTATTCACAAGGATGTCATTGGGGAGAATCTTGGCTGACAGGTTTGCATTCGGTAAGAACTCTTTCCGATGGATGTGGTCTCGCCGATAGGCTAGTGCATTCGATATAACCTCTTGGCGATAGCATTACTCTCTCTAAATGTTCTGTGCTCGATATGATGTCTCATCGATAGTGATGGTCTTGCCGATAGAGCTACATGAGTTGAACATCGGTGTGAAGTATTAGCGATAAGGTTTCTCTCGCCGACAGGAAGGTGCTTTCAGTGAGAACTCTTGCCGATAGCACTTGTCTCGCTGATAGATCTGCACAAGATGGATTTGCATTCGGTATGACCTCTCGCTGATAGCGATGGTTTGGCCGATGCTTCTGCAGTGGATATCGATATGATATCTTAGCGATAGAGTGAGTCCGGGTGACAGGTTTGGACTCGATATGACTCTTGCCGATGGTGGTGACTTTGGGCGATAACGACAGTTGAGCTTTGTGGCATTAGGGAGACACAACTTAGTGTCTCACCGACATGCAACACAGTTTGAATGCCTTGACCGAATGTCTATCCTACGTGGTTTGTTTTCGACCAATCAAAGAAGTAGAATGTGAACCGCTAGCAGTTGGACTGTTGCAGCCGTTCCTATGAGGAAGATCAACATACCATGAACAACATGGATATACTCTGTAATCGAAGATGATGATTGGTTCAGTGAATAGTTTGATGTGTGATCAGTGTGTGTGAATTCAATTCAGAGAGCATTGTAACTAGGATGTTTTGTACCAGGTTGATCAAGGAAATTATATTGCTGTAAATTGACATCAAAAAGTGAATTCTGTACTCTGTATGTAATTTTGTTTACTATAATACAAAGAGGCTTTTCTTGGTGTGGTGGGTTTTTCTCCCGTAAGGGTTTTTCCACGTAAATCTGGTGTCCAAATTATGAGTGTACATTTCTCTGTTTCTATTGTTTCTTTCATGAGTATCTTAATTGTACTATAATTGAAAATTTAAAGTCACCTTTGCATTCTTCCTTGAGGTTTTGATGTTAGGATATTTTGTTCCGCACCTTAGCTTTCCTTACATAAGTTAGGGATTGATGTTTACATGCATGAAGTTCAGTTCAATTCAGTTTAGTTCAATTCAGTTATGGTTTAGTTATCTTCAGTTGCATGTAGTTAGTTTTAGTTGAATGCTAGTTGACTTTAGCTGACTTGGAATGCATGACTAATGAATTGATTTGCATGAAAAATAATAGGTAACTACTTTCAGTTAACAAGGGATGATCATTCTTGCATGAATGGTGGAGAGATATGTTTTAGTTAATAGAGATTGACTTGGACCCACCTTGGTTGCCCAAGTTGACTTCTTAGAGTTAACAATTTTGCATGATAAGATATTTTAGAAGGTTGAGTGAAGTGGGCCCATACTTTGGCACCAACTTTGAGGATAAGCTTTGGAGATATCTTTGGAATAAAGGTTGAGTTATGACTTCAATTTGGGATGCCCAAATGGATGAAGCACATGTTTTGACATTGTTCTTCATGATAGAACTCTACTTGCAGGGAATAGGCTTGCAATTTTGGAGATAAGCATTGAGCTTTGTAATTGTAACTCTTTGGAGTTTACAAGGTTGACTATTTCCTATTTATCTCAAGCAAGTTGAAGAGAGTTTGTATCAATTTTTAATGCAGGTTGTGAAGAAGATTTGTTGAAGGAAAAAGAAGTATCTCAAGCAAGGATTGGAATTATTGTAATCTTATTCTGAGATTAAATAATACATTGATTCTTGGTGGAGTTTTTTTGTGAAAGGGTTTCTCCATGGTATATGTTGTGTTTCTTCTAATATCATGTCTAATTCTTCTACAACCTTTTGTCTTCATTCTACAAATGGTAAAATGAATCTAACTAGATAATCATCCACAAAGAATCTATAACAAATAATACATATTTAGATCAACAATCATAAAGTTTTAAAAATTCTTAAGCTACATAATCACCTCAATTTTCAACAAGTTGTGGGTAGGGAAGTCATTGGAAATTAGGTATGAAAGCTATGATCCATAGTGGGTTGACTAGTGTCAACACTATGAGTGAAAGAGTTAGAAAAACCAAGATCCATGATGAATGGTGTATCATGGGATGACATGAGTCTCTAACTACGTCTCACGATACTATTGGCAATAGGATACCAAGTTGTGAATCTCATACAAGTTTCACAAACCCAAGGTGCACCCAAAATGGATAAGAGATAAAATACAATGAAATATCCTATAATGTAAAGTGCAATGCAAAAATATGTAAAATCAATTTTAAGATTTCAAATAGGATAATTTTCTGATTATGCTATGTAAAAACTTGAAAATGTTGTCTTGTAAATGCAATTTTGAATTCACACAATGCACTGAATTTATCAAATAATGCTTAATATGATCAATTTGAGGTAACAAAACTTCTGCAAATTGTAACAAAAAACTAAAAAAAATAAAACAAAATACAAAAACAAAGATTTAAATGCCTAGAAATGGACAAAAAGTCCCTAATCAAGGACTCATTCTCCCATGGGAAAATGGGTCCTAGCTAAGGGTTTTGAAAAATGAATTTACAAATTTTTGAGTTGATTCTTATGGTTTTCATATTTTGGACTGAGACAAGTGGTTACAATTTTAGTTTTCTATAAATTTAAGTCTAAATATAAAAGAAAAACAATGCTAAATGACAAACTAGGAAACCTACATTGATATGCAATTTTGATTCAATTTTGTGTTTTAAGTTTTTTATCATGCAATTTTATGTAAATTCTTTGCAAAATGACTATTTAAATTTTTGTATTTTCAAAATTTTAAAGAATGCAAAAATGCAATCCTAAAATCCTAAATGAGATGCAAACTAATTTAAGTTAAGCAACCCTAAATGAGATTCAATTCAATGCCATGTGATGAAAATGAAAGTAAATCCTAGATCTAGGGATGAAATGGACTCCAAAATCAGAAAGATGCAATGCTCAAACATCAAGTTCACCAAAATGAAAAGGATGAAAATAATAGGTGAGTTATCAAAATGGGGTTTGATGGAGCTATTTATCACTATTTCATTAGGAAATGAGATCCACCCAAAGAATTGACTTACAACCCTTAGGTGAGTCAACTCAATGGGGGGATCTTCAAATTTCCTTATGACTGAAGGACGAGGATCAGGTTCACCAAACACTTTTGGGAGAAAAATTAAAAATAGAAAATTAACCCAATTATGCCAAATTAAACTTGAAACATCAATATTAAAATCAAAATAAGTTGAACAAGAAATTAAATTGTAGATCTGAGAAGGGTAAAAATCTATTTACTAATCACCAAAAGCGAGTTTTGATCAAAGGCTGATTGGGACTCATTCGCCTAGGGGCAAATGGGTCCAATGTCAGGGTTTTTCTACAACTTTTAGAAGCCTCAGATACAAATTTGAGGCTTCCAATTTGTCCAGGGGGTAGTGTCGGAATGCCAAAAATAGCTTCTGTAGGTGATTTTTCATGAGATGACAACTTCTTCAAATTTTCTCTTCAAGAGATCTTCAAGCTTCTTCCACCTAGATCTGTAAACACAACATAAGAGGGAAAATTTGTTTGTTTTTGGTGAATGGGGGTTTGCCTTGGTCAAACCCTATTTTGGTAATCAAACCTTGAAATGAATAAAATCATGAAAGAGGGAATGAAGAATGAAAAATGCTATGTTACCACTCAAAAAACCCTTGGATAAGTCCTTGAATGAAAGTCTGCAACTTGCATGAAATGGATTCAATGGATGTGGATCTTTAACTTTGAATATTGCTTGAAATAGTGCCTTGAATGCTTGATTTGATCATGAAACCTACATCACAATGTTGGCTCCAAAAACATGCATGATGCAAGAATACTTTGATATAAAAATAAAATCTTGATTGCTATAATAAAACTCTGATAAATTTTCTCTTGAATTTCTTTGATCATAATATTTTCTTTAGGAATGCTTGCACAAAAATTCTTAGGTGAAACATAGTTCAAACTAACCTTATATTTATAGGTATGTATCCTTAATTTCTCAAAATTCAAATATCACAAGCCGACATTGAATTATAGATTTGAATATGTTAAAATACTACCAAAACATAATTTAAATTTAGGTCCTAAGGTCTAGGGAGGACCTATTTTTCCATGAGAAAATGGGTCCTAGGTCCATAAACCTAGGACACACATTTCTCAATGTGAAGTTTTATGTTAAGGCATTAATGAATGTCGGGTTTCCTCATTAGAAAATGTAATTAAATAGGCTTCAAAAATTAATTAAAGGATCAATTAAGGCATTTAATTAAGCTCAGTTAATTAAAGGGGCCCTAAATAAGTGTGAAAGTGTAAAGGGATACACCTTACAACACTAAATTAAGGCACGATTAAGTCCAATTTAACTAGGAAGGCCCAAAAAAGTGAGAATGTAACTTAGGGGTACATTTTCCATCACTACAAAATCTATTTTTTAGGATATTGGATAAACACCTACAAATACCTAGTTATTTTAGCATTTCAAATCTAAGAAAAATGATTTAGAATTCAAGAGAAATTCAAGATCAACATATCAGAGGATCATTACAACAATTCAAGATACAACATCATGTCATATTTTATGTGTGTTCATGTTCATGCTATGTGAAGGCTAACATTGTTGTAGGTCTCCAAGCATTCATTAAAATCTATCAAGAAAGATCCAATATCCTATAATGAGAGGTGACTTAGGAGGTCCAATAACTAGAGGACTCTTAGGAGGTTCAAAAAGAAGTTTTAGGAGGTCCAATAATTAGATGAATCTAAGGAGGTTCAAAAGGACTTTTAGGAGGTCCAATAATCAAAGGAGATTTAATAGCCAATTGTGTGTTAATAACCTCAATGAATTTGACTTCTTGTTGATGAAATTATATCAAGGGGGAATCTAATGTCATTTTAGCATCTTCATCTATGAAATCCATGAACATATCTATTATTTCATCCTATTTTCCAACACTATCTTCCCAAGTAAGAGAAGTAGGGGGGGAGAAAAAAACATGATTCTCATGATGCTCAATGATTGTATCTTTTGACACCAAGATACCTTCTTCACACCCAGGAGAGATATTGGGAGAGGAACACACGTGATTTTCATGATTGTCAATGATTTTATTCTCTTACACCAAGCTAACCTCACACATAGGAGAGATAGTGGGAGAGGTATCAATGAAAAATAACAAAAAAGGGAGAGATGAACTCATTCTCACATGCTTGTAACAAAAAATATTTGAAATGCTTAACAAGATTTGACATGTAAACAATTTTTCTATTAAAATGCAACAATTTCTCACAAATTTTCTACAAATTAAGTAAAATGACACCCCTCTTCCACATACAATAACACCATTTCCAAGTTTCAAAATAGAGATCAGTAGGTAGACCCAAACCTAAAATATAGAGACAAAGATCTGTGAATTTTTTTTTGAGCCACCAGTAGTAGGACATAGGTGCCCTAGGGCATCTGTCCTAGATAGGGTGTACATGAAAATTGAAATTTTTATTGTGTAAAGAATTGTTGAAGCATTCTATGTCTTCTTGAAAACATGTTTAGTAGTGAATATTTTTCCATAATTTTCTGAATTTATGCCAATGTGATGCAAAATCCAAGTGTACAACAATGTGGAAGATGTTTGAACAAGTTTGGATGCAATACTCTAGATCTAAAATGCAATAAATGATTAATTCTAAGATACCACAACCTGAAAATGATGATTCTAATGCAATTTTGAAATCAAACAATGCAATTTTTTTCAATTTGTGAACTATATGAAAGATGCATAAATGCATGCTTGATTATGAATTCCAATTAAGAAATCTACAAACACTAACATAATGAGTAGACAAAGACAAAAAATTCTGAAAATGTTCAATGCTAGGGTACAAGGACAAAGGTGCCCAAGGGTGTCTGGGTCCTTTATAGGGGTTCTGGAAATTCAAAATTTGAATGTTTATGTTTTTGTTTAAGTTTGTTGTTTCTATAAGAAAACATGTTTGATAGTGACTATTTTTTCATAATTTCTTCAATTTATGATAATGCAATTCAAATGCAAGTATGCAATAGTAAAGGAGAATTTTGAATTTAGATCTAATCTAAATGACTGAGATAAACCCTAATGTAACCTATGATGCAATATGTGATGCAAAAATCTTTAACATTTTTATGGTTTTATGATGCAAAAAAATAAAACCCTAAATGAGAAATGTAAAGCAATTCAATGTAAAACCTAGATCTAGGGTTTGAAAGACTTCCAATTTCAGAAATTTTATGATTTCAAGATGTCATGTTCACCAAAATGAAACAAAGAAAATAAATAACCCTAGGTATAGCATGTAAACCTAAGGTTTAATGTTATTTTTTGTGTGATTTTTTATTGGTCCATTAAGATGGAGACTAAAAAGGTGAATATATTGAATTTCAACCATGGAGGTGATTCAATCATACCTGAATCTCCATCTTATTTAGCCTTAGAATAATTTGGAAATGGTTGAACTATATGCCTTAATATGAAAAATGCAATAAACAAATGATTAATAGATTGCAACAAAAACTTGCAGGTGAATCTAGGAAGTGCAAAGGATTGTGTACTTTTCATCCAAAGTTGGACTTCAGCATTGTAGCAAGAATGGGTCACCCTAGGAATGGGTCTTTGTTTAGTAATTATGCTCTATTTTTTAGTTCCTCTAATGAAATATATGAGATTTTGATTTTTGGTTGTAGAATTGTCAGTGCAATGTTAGATAAATTTGTAATTGAGTTTTTGTGAGTTGACAATATGTAGGGCTTTGAATGCAACAATGAATAACTTGTCTTCAAAATTTCTTCAATCCTCTTCAACTTGAAATTTTCACATTCATAAAGAGAGGAAATGTTGAGCCATTTTAGGGGCTCACCTCAGCCAAACCTCGTGTAAGTGTTTCCACTTCCACAATGGCAATGTCAATGGTAAAATTGATAAATGAATAGGAAAGAATGATGAAATCACAAAGTATTGTAACTCACAACTCTTCAGTGGCTTCCTTGAAGGACTAAAGTCATACACATCACCTCAAGGTCTTGGATTTTTCTTGCTTGATTTTCTTGAATGCTTTGGAGACCTACAAAAGTGGTTATCCTTCATAGAAAAATGGTGAAATGAAAACATAGACTCACATAATATTTGACATGATGGTTGGATCTTGAATTGCTGCAATAATGCTCTGAAATCCTACTCTTGATTTTCTCTTGACAATAATTATTTTTGCATCCAATGAAATATCATACTTCATAGAAAATCATATTTTTTTTGTCTTTTGTGATGGGGTCTTTTTATTGTAGGTGATCTTTGAGATGTTGTGAGGATTGAATCATCAAATCCAACATAAAATGTTTTTTTAATATTCAAATACCAAAAAATAATGTATATTAAATTGAATATCGTCATGTACATTCTATTTTAATTAAATTTATATTTCTTACTAAATAAATAAATTTGAATAAGATATTTGATTTTCATGTATATGAATATACTTAGTTAAATATACATATATTATATATTAAAAAATCATTTTAATTATATATAAAATATATATTCATATACTGTTTTGTTGACTATCTATAGAGATGTATAGTAATTATTTTTCTAGATTATATGGGTGTTGTTTGGAGGTGGATTTTAAGATGCTAGCCCCATAGTCAATTGGGTTTGGGGTCCCCAATACCAAAGGACTCATGACTCCTTGGGATGCCACAAACCCCTTTAAGGGGCCATGACACTTCAAGCAAAGGAACCCCTTGGAGTTTGACTAATATTACAACCTTTCACTTTCAAAATAGTGCCAATTTATTTGTAAGTCAAACCAAAAGCTAGAGAAATATCATTAAATCATATATTATATTTTAGATCTTCATAGATCTATGGAATTTATTATAACCATAAAAGAAACTAATTATATATATATATGGGGTAAACCCAAAAAAGTGGTTTACAATTCGAATGAGGAAGGAAAACTTGAAAAAAATGACCCCATGGAAAAAAATTATATTTTGGGGGTTTGAACAAACTAAAAAAGGGTTCACTCAAACCTTGCATGTACGGAAAAAAATTGAATGAAAACCCCTTTTGTGAAGGGGATTCGGTCGAACCCAGGTTTGAGCGAATCCAAGTTCGCTTGAACCCCCTAGTTCAAGCAAACCCCCCATTTCCCTGATGTTTGACAAAATTCACAAAAAAACCTAAATTTTTGCACTTCGGAGCTCGGTTTGAACATGAAAATGGTAGAGACTTCACAAACCCAACTGGAATCAATTAGTCCTCTGAACGAGCTATCCAACGAATATAATTTTAATATTTTTTGGTTTTATTATGTATTTTTTTTTTTAGTTTCATTAAACATAGGTTTTTCATCGAAAATGAAGCTCTATGTTCTGCACATGTGGAAAAATAGCAGATTATAGAAAAAAACAATTATGAGTGCACTAGATATTGAAGTCCTTGATCCAACAAAAAAAGTTACGGATTATACGGTCGCGCTATGTTTGAATTATAACTGGTTTGACTTTGAAAATTGATTAAAGAAAAAATATTCAATAAAAAACTATCTAACCAAGTGGAAGCACTAGATATCAAATTTACAAATCTAAATTCAAAAGAATTAGAATTTTATCCTTCATGGAAAAAAATTTATGCGTTATACGGTGAGCGTCACTTTTTAAAAATGTTGTTTTATGAAAAAAACTAGTTTTCAAGGGAGATGGAAAAAAAGTGCAATCTAATTCCAAAAATTTGAAAAAAATATTTTTAGAATCTACAGACAAAATGTCACCAAACTCTAGTTTGTATCATCTTCAAATTCCTCACGGTTTAGCCGCTATAGGTGTCCGAAAGTGAAGATTTAGTTAAAATAAATTATTTCAGTGTCTAGTTTGGCCAAAAATTGTAAACCACTATTGTGGGATCACCCTAATGGAGAATTTTTATTTGAATGGTACTTGAAAAATATAAAAGAAAAATTAAAAAACATATTAACTTTTGAGATCTTATTTTTGAACATGATTCTTTATAGAAATTCCTTGGATTTTCAACCAAAAATGGAACTAA
>VDFB02378947.1:0-46244 GCA_007258455.2 Sequoia sempervirens | reverse complement strand
GAGAGAGAGAGAGAGAGAGAGAGAGAGAGAGAGAGAGAGAGAGAGAGAGAGAGAGGGGGGGAAATGGAGAGGAAGTTCCTTGGGTACCCATTGTTTTCATTGATGTTTGTACCTCAAGGGAACCTCGACGTTGCCTATGCTCTCATCATCATAAGAACAAGACCCCCCTTCAACAAGAAAAAATTCCATGCGTTTACAAAATTTTCTTCTAATCTTTTGACCTCTAGTTGATCTCCCTCTTTTAGACATACTACATGTCTCGCTTTCCTCTTCTCTTCCTGAATTTCCCTCACTTAAGGAAGACAAATCTGACAAATACCTATTTGGTCGTACCTGCACTCATAAGGATGTTGGATGAAGTTCTTTCATGGTGATGTGATCCCAAGGTGACATTATGATTAATCTATCACTTCATCGCTAGAATTTCACAGGTTATAAGGTAATCAAGTCTTGATAGATTGCAAGTTATTGTTACTACCGTCCAAATGTGTCCATCACAAATCAAATCTACTTAACGTTTTAACTCCCAAACTTTGTAACAAGTGTTAAATGTGACTATGGTCTACCAGTTACACAACCAAGGCCTCAAATGTATTCTCTAATTGTAATCAAAGGACTTTTGCTCTTCATTCAAGTAAATAAACTTGAAGGGAAACACCACCAAGTGGTTTATTGGACACCTACATGACTAAAAATAGCAGAAAATTTACATTTAATTTCCATATGTCTAAGTGGTTAATGGGAGGGAGTGTGTACTAGGCCTAGTTAAGTCATCATAAGTTTATGCTTGGCAATAATTTTTTGTCATCTTAAATCTTCCTATGTCTAATTGCTAGAGACTTTTGGTATGTTTTAAGGTAGGATGATTGATGAAAGAGCCCAAAGAGCCTTTCTCCATGGTATCTAGGTACACATAGCAATGGTCTTCTCTTATACGGTTGGAAATGATTTGAAGAACATAGCTAGGAATTATTCATTTAACCTAAGGTTTTCTCATAATGCCATCATTGGAAAAGTATGATCAAATTCTTCTATTATGAAGAATTGGTCTATGTGCCTCTAGTAATCACTATAAATGTTTGTAAGGATAAAATGACTAAAAGCATCGGTAGGAGAGAATCAACTTTGAGTTCTTCAAAGATTATATTCCCTATTCATAATTTTTAAGGGTTGTGTGTGGAGGAGGTTATCACTACCAAGAAGGGAGGAGACCTTTCCTTGTGATGAAACTTCAAAATTTTTCTTGTGTTCCATTTTTATCTTGCCTTATGTCTCTGGTCATCTATGGTGTTTGGGAAAAGCCTAAGGTTGGGGTTTTACCTTTGTCTTCATGTAAAACCCTAGTGTTTATCTTACGCCTTGGGTGGGATCTTTTGGGCCGTTACTTTTTGGGGAGGGTTTTAAAACAACTTAAGCCCCATCGCTTCATCTAGGCTGGGCCCCTTTTGATTTATCGTTTTATTTCCTTCGCTTGACTTTATTATTTCCTAAGTCTTGGATGGTCCCATGCTCCCTCGTTTAAAAAACAACTTATGTCATTATTTATCATTGGCCTAGTGATGTCCCCTCGTTCTTTTAATAAATGTTTTATATTTTGCAGAGGGACAAGTTTGCGTGACCGTAGATCAATTATCATTTGATCTCAGCCGTTCCCCATCATCCCGTGATGACCCCACCACACTGTTTTGGTTGATCGCGATATCACGGGCGAGCGCCACATGTCTCATTTAATGAAGCTGAAGAGATGATAGAAATACTTTGATACATTTATTTGGTTTTAATACATTATGTAGCGGGTTACTAAAGCATTTATGAGATGCATGTGTTTCAAATCAACGAAGATGTTATAATCTTGGTAGGAAAGGTGCTTGATGGTTAATGACAAAGCTAGCGATTGTGTTTAACGAATAGGATTACCGATGGTTGAGATCCACGGTTTCCCGCCATCGCGTGATCAGAAGTTGTGAGGTCTTTATTGATTGTGATATTGCGGGCGAGCGAGCTGCCAGTATTCAAAGAAGAGGGATGATTTTAAATTAAGAAATGATTTTGATTGCTCTAAATTAATATCTTGTTTGAAAAAACAAGATATCTCTTGAGATTTTTTATATAATAATAATTATTTATAAAAATAAGATATAAAAATAATATGTTAAATTACTTCACATAAAAAGTAAGTTTCTAAAATAATATACTTAAAATTAAAAAAAGAAATAATAAAATAGAAAAAAAATAATTTCTAAATAATAAAGTAGAAATAAAATTGTTAAGGAATGAAAAATAATTATAATTTTTTAAGTTTTAAAATAATTTATTTAAAATCAGAAAAAGAAAATTAAATAAAAAAGGAATATCCTAAATTCATTATTACACATAAAAATTTGTTTCTTAATTACCTTATTTAAGACATAAAAAAATATTCAATATTATTAGTTTAAGCTTTTTTTTTTTTGATACGCAAGGTTATGATTTGTATTAAAGTATTAAAGAAAAGATACAATACGTTTGCATAGCAGGATAACTGCCAAACTTCCATGAAACCTAGACCTACCAACCCGGGAGCATGCTACGTCCTGCACAAAATTGTAGTCCCACTGCATACCTCAGAAACCAGCATCAATTTATAAAATTTAACACAAAAAATGTCATGCACTGAGGCTGAGTCTCACAGGAAACCATTAATTTCTGCAAATGAGGTAAAATATTCCTCCCATTCGATACCCTCCTCCGTCACCAGCCCCAGTTTTCTTTTTAGAAATTCAATCGCCATTGCCGAGATCATCCTGTGCCTCATGAGCTCTGGCCCCTTTAAGTCTAAGAGAAAAGGATATACCTTTACTGCCTCATCCGTCTCCCAAAGGAGCTCCAAGTTAGAGGGGTGTGAGATTCCTTTACCCACAAAGGCCACTTTCAGTGTCTTCTCCAACCCTCCTAACAAGTCGCCGCGAAAAAGATTCACCATCAATTCCTTTGCCTCCACCTTAGATACTTCCAAGTCCAACATGACGACCAAGAACCATGAAGAAATGTGAGTGTTATCCCTCACAAATTCCTTCCTATCCAGGTGGCCCTTTCCTAAAATCATTTTGACCGCTACCATGATCAAAGGATCATCCTCAAGCAAAATTCTTTTCAGCCTTTGGTCAGTTATCTCCCTAAATGCAATTTGTCTCTCCATCGCCACCAACGAAACAAGAGTGTTGATGCTGAAACTTTCCAACCCCTCCACTGAGATGGAAATGATGAATTTCGATCTGCTCATCTTCACCATTAGCTGCCCACTGGTCAAAAAAATCCCTGCACAGAAACAACCAACAAAATGAGTTTCGAAAACCATACGGAGAAAAAGCCATCGCCCATCCACATTTAAAAGGCCCGCATACAACAAGACCGAACCAACACACACGCGCCTGAAATGATGTCGATGCAAGGCAATCCGTCCTTGCAAGAAATTTTCGTCCTGCAACCACAAGCCTTAAGTCGGCAATCACCTCATCAGGATCAACTTCTACCACCCGGCCGATTTGCATAATCTTACATGATGAACATACTTTACATGTCACTCTTTTTATCCTTGGCATCATGAATCATTAATACCTCAAACGCTTCCAAGAACTCCCCAAAGTTGGCGGACTTCCATTTCTTTTGAGGGCTTACTGCTGACGTTCCCCTGACACCTTGGTTTATCACTGGAAAAACTGAGGTGATGTGGCCTTGCCACAATACTGCCAACTTGCACTCCCCTTCCGGCACCCCAATTTCCTCTCCCATCACCAACTAATGATTTTCCTTTTCTTTTCCACTGGGCTCGTGAATAAATGAGAGAAGGAACATGACGGGGAGGGGGGGGGGCACCCTACCTTCCACATTGTTAGTTTAAGCTTTTACTAAAGGTTTTATTGTACAAAAATATTAAAATAAAAAATATTAAAATAAGATAGGATTTTTATAATAAATGCAAATATAAAATCAATTTAAAATTATAAAATTAAATACAAAGAAACTATAATTAATTTATTATTACACATAAAAAAAAGTTTTAAAATTAATATTAGGGTTAGAGTTAGAAAAAGGGTTAGGGTTAGAGATTAATTAGTCTTAGGGTTTGATTACAGTTAAGATTCAACTATGGTTAGGATTAGGATTCAATTGATGTTCAATTAGGGTTAGGGTTCAATTAGGATTTCCATTGGGGTTGGGGTTCAATTAAGATTAGGATTCAATTGGTGTTAGGGTTCAAAAGGGTTCAATTAGGGTTAAGGTTAGAATTATAGGATAAATCTTTGGATAAAGGTTAGGATTAGGGTTGGGGGATTAGGAATCAACTAGGGTGAGGGTTAGAATTCAATTAGGGTTAGGGCTACGATTAATTTCAAGCTAGGGTAAGGGTTAAACTAGTGCTAGGTTTTAATAAGGTTTAGGATTCAATTAGTATTACAATTAGAATTAGGGTCACCATTATAATTAGGGTTAGTATTAAAATTATAATTATGAATAGAGTTTGAATTATAGCTAGGGTTAGAATTAGAATTAGGGTTATAATTAGGGTTAGGGTTATAATTAAGATAAGCTTTTGGGTTAGAATTCAATTAGGGTTAGGTTTAAGTTTAGGATTAAAATTTAATTAGGGTTAGGGTTCAATTGGAGTTAGGATTCAATTAGGGCTCTAAGATAAATCTTGGAGTCAACATTAGGGTGAAGGTTGGGGTTAGGGTTAGGGTTTCAAAATGAATCTTGGGGTCAACATTAGGGTTAGAATTAGGATTAGGGTTTGAGTTATGGTTTGGGTTTAATTAGGGTTAGGGTTCAATTGGAGTTAGGATTCAATTAGGGCTCTAAGATAAATCTTGGAGTCAACATTAGGGTGAAGGTTGGGGTTAGGGTTAGGGTTTCAAAATGAATCTTGGGGTCAACATTAGGGTTAGAATTAGGATTAGGGTTTGAGTTATGGTTTGGGTTTAATTAGGGTTATAGTTCAATTATGGTTAGGGTTAGGATAGGGTTCAATTAGGGTTGTGGTTAGCATTAGTGTTATAGGATAAAACATGGGGTAAAGTTTAGGGTTGGGGTTGGGGTTAGGGTTAGAATTCAAGTAGGGTTAGGTTACGATTCAATTAGGGTTCAATACAATTAGGGTTAGGGTTAGGGTTAATGTTAGGTTAGGGTAATAGTTCAACTAGGGATTTAGGGTTAGGGTTTTGATTATGGTTCAACATTAGGGTTATGGTTAGGATTATGGTTCAATTAGGGTTTTGATTAGGAGCTACAAGTTAATATTAGGGTTAGGGTTGGAGATTAATTAGTATTAGGGTTAGGGAATTATTATGGTTAAGATTCAACTATGGTTAGGTTAGGATTCAATTGATGTTTAAAATTAGGGTTAGGGTTTTAGGATAAAGTTTGGGATCAAGGTAAGGGTTGGGGTTAGAATACAACTAGGATTAGAGTTAGGGTTACAATTACGGTAAGGGTTAATATTCAGTTAGGATTTAATTAGCATTAAGATTAGGGTTTATATTCAATTAGGATTAGGGTTAAACTAGGGTTAAGATTAGGTTAGGGTTATAGGATAAAGCTTTGGGAAAAGGTTAGGATTAAGGTTGGGGTTAGGGTTAGGACTCAACTAAGGTTAGGGTTCAATTAATTTTAGGAACAATTAGGGATAGGGCTAGGATTAATTTTAGGCTAGGGTAAGGGTTCAAGTAGGGTTAGGTTTTAATAAGGGTTAGGGTTAGGGTTCAATTAGTATTACAATTAAAATTAGGGTTAGGGTTTAATTAGTGATATGATAATGGTTAAGGTTTAATTAGTGATATGATAATGGTTAGGGTTTAATTTAGGTTAGAGTTAGAGTGTAATTAGGATTACGGTTTGGGTTCAATTATGGTTAAGGGTTCAAGTAGGATAAGGATTAGGGTTAGAGTGTAATTATGATTAGAGTTTGGGTTCAATTAGGGTTACAAAATAAATCTTTTATGTTAGTTGTAGGGTTAGGGTTAAATTAGCATTAGGTTAGAATTAGGTTTAATGTTAGGATTACAGTTAAGGTTCACTTAGCATTAGGGTTCAATTGTAGTATGGTTAGGGTTATGATTTAATTAGGATCAAGGTTCACTTATGGACCAACTGACGAGGATTTTAAAGACCTCCTACACTTTGGGCTCTGACAAGACCCAGGAGGGTGATCCCTTAATGCGTTTACAACCTCTGCACCATTATCGTAAACAACATTAACAACAACAGATAATCTCATTTAATAGCTCAACATAATAGGATAATACTGAATAGAATTGGTTATTCATCAGTAATATCAACTATTTGGAGCATGAGATAACTACAACACATTCCATAGTGTAAAATAGTCATTGATTTTCAATTTGTAGCAAGCACTAGGTAAAGACAAACAAAATATTGAACCATACAAATTAGTACAACTTAGATCAGTGCCATATATCCATTGAGGGAGTCAAATTCATAAACATCTAAGGGTTTATGACAGATTTAACACATAACATATAAGATCCTTGAGAACATTGCTTTACAATTTCATCAACATGTATTCTAACCCAATACTACTTATCAAATCCTTATACAGAACATATCCACCTACAATCCCATTCAAGCATTTTAATTAATTCCTTGAATTAAAGCCAAAACAGAAATCATACACACCACAACAGTGAGATGAACGAGACAACCCTTGATTATCTTATTCAAAATTAGATATGCATGTACAATGGAGAGACATGAGTTTGAATTAATCATTTCAATTCAAATGCCAGTATTGTCATAAAATCAAATCCCCATGAATTCAAAGATACTATAGAATGACTCAAAACCTAAATTGCATTTTCCTTAAAACCATCAAACTTTACAATTTGCTCTGCAACTCTACCTAGACTCGACCAAAAAATATCTAACTTGCTAACCCGTACTTTTGGCCTTGAAATCCTTCTTATAGAAACGAAGGAGCAAACAAGCATCAGGCTAGAAAGCACACGCATCACCAGCTAATTGGACCGCTTTGTGACATTCCAAAATTTGTTACAACAACAATTTCTTGGAGAATCCTCTTGTTCATCGTGCCCACTGAGAATGATTGATGCAACAACAAAGCTTCAAGAATTCCACGCCAAGACTGCCACCAAAAACAAAACTGTAATCGTTGTAACTGCAACAGCTGACTTGTCAACCGTTAACAGCCTACTCCTTTTTACTCCTCCTCAGTTAAATATGTGTTTACCCATTTCTGGTATTCCTCGTCAGTTGGCCAATTAAAATTGATTACCTCATTTACCTTGTCACTATAAGGTGTATACTTAACTTCCACCTGATTCGCTTCTCTTTCAAAAGATTCAAAGAATGAACTAGTGCTAATAATTTTATCCATACAGCTCACCAATAAATCATAATCCGAGTCATCACAAATTAATCTAATTCATTTGCCCAATCCTACCATTGTTGGAGTGACCTGATATTTCCCTACTCATCAATTATGTCAGGTAGCAATGTGTCGCTCCAATCATCAAAGTTCTTCACCAATTCTCTGATCTTCCTACTCAAGTCATCTAGTAAGGTCTGAAAACCTTGTAATGACTTAACTAATACCTGAGTAGGCCTTAATGATTTGGGCCTATTATTTACATCAAACCTTGAAGCTTTATACATGATGTCAAGATCATTGGCCCTAGGGATCCATCTTTCAATTAATGGTACTACAACCTCCTGATCCCTATCAATATTCTTTATTGCACTTAATAATAAAGAATATAAAGAATGCAAGATGACAATCTGTCATCAACTTTCTCATTTAAATGTCTCAATACAACATTTACAACCTCCCTTTGCTTTAAGAATATTCCCTCCTCACTCACCTTCAAGGATGCTTGTAACTCTGAAATCTTATGCATTAGCTGCTTCTTCGAAGGATCAACAGAGTATTCCATTTCTTCATCAATTAGCTCTAAAGTAGGGCTAAGGGAAGGAGTTTGACTGGGAGACCCTGGTGTAGACACAATAGGAGAAGCAAGAGGCACTGACCTTGATGGGGAAGGCAATGTTCTGATCCCTGGAGCACTTGATGTCTCCCCAACCTGCTTGTTCTTTAACCTGTCCACCTCAGTCTGCAGCTCAACATTCCTTTGCTGCATCTTGCTATATTCCTCAATTATGGCATTGTACTTCTCCATTAAGCTTTTCTTTTCAGCCTCCTCTCTTTCAACAGTCTTTTGGGCCAATCTGGCCACATTTACAGTCAAATTAGTAGCCTCTCTGGTTGAGGTCTCTGAAGCTCTCTTTATTATCAACCCTCCTCTTAGATTTGGGTTAATATCAGTAACATTCAGCTTTCTCCCTTGAGGGGCCAAAGCCCAAATTGCTAAAGTTTCATACTCTTCACTAAAGGCAGAATCTTGCAACGATGCCTTAACCTCTTCTTCAAAGTCTTGTAAGGGGTGCTTGGACTTCAGAATAGCATTGAAAGCTACAGCATCTGTAATGTCCCATTAAGGTAAAATCAAGACACTAGCTTGATTTACTAATTTTCTCCCCTCCTCAGGAGTGATGTTCTTGAACTCTTCTATTAGTTCAACTTTCACTTCATCATCATTCTCCTGGTCTAACCTATCAGGTCTCAATTCTCTTCTCCTCTTGCATTTATCTTGATATTCTTCCAATTTCATTCTCCATACTAGTTGCAAGAAGACCCAAGTTTTTACAAATGCATTGTCATCTAGAAACTCTTTACATGCCTCCATTCTTGCATCTTGTACACATTTTCCTTTCATATCCAGATCAGAGAGAACCAATTTAGCTGACCTAGGAGGGGGAGGCATACCCATCTGTATTTCCTGGTCAGTGACAACAATCTCATCCACTAAATTCTCTTGTGATTGTTCAATTCTTTGCATTTTAGGGATTGGCTCTGATGGTGGTGGTGAGGGACTATTTTCAGGTGATGCATCCAAGTCAATAATCTTGATTGCTCCAGGAATTTTGAACTTTGGACCTTTTTGTGTAGGAAATTTCATTATTTTATTTCCCTTTCTATCCTCTTCTTCTTCATCACTACTATCATTTCTCTTCCTTTTGTAAATAGGCCATCTTTCTGTAGGTTGGTAAGCTAGCCTCACTTCAATTGGCTTGGCATCTTTCTCTTGTATGCCCAAATCTGACTCCAAGTTTATCTTTTTGGTCATCAAGGTGCCCATGATTTCTTTGAAGTTTCCCATCAAGAAGTCAATTTTCTTATTATATGGACTGAACTCCATCAATGGATCATACTTTGGATCTATTTTGTGCACAATTCTAATAGATTGTCATAAGCTACCCACTTCTCCTTGTTCAACTCCTGCCTATTTAGGTCAAATTCATTTCTAATCAAGTCTTCAGGGAAGTTGAACTCATGCACAAACTTACCACCTTTTATCCTTTTTCTGAAAAGAGCAAAGAAGCCCTCAAGATCATGCTGTCACTTGGGGCCACACCTCAAATGGTATTCCTCAAAAAATTTCCCAAAATGTATCCAGCCTCCCTTTGAAAAAAAAAAATCTGACACCACAGTGTAATCTGAGAAGAATGTTCCTTTACCTTTCCCAGTAAGGTTGTCCTCATGGATACAACCAATTTTCCACATGACTTCTGCAAACCCCACTCTTGGTGGCACATTGTACGACAATATATGAGGGGTCCCTTGAAAACCATACACCCTCAAGACAATGCTAACTGGGTATGGAATGATATCACCCCAGTTATGGCAAACCTTCAATTCTGGCTTCCTCCCCTTTGGTTTGAGGAAATCATGCAACTCCTCAGGAATCTTGGGTATATTTACCATCAGCCTGGCTCTCAATCTAGAAGCAAAACAATTGTCAAAATGCACATAACTGGTGTTTTCCCTAAATTACATGATAAATCTGTAGTCCATACCTGTACCAACAATCTTTCTCCATCAACCCACTACCTTAATTCCATATTCTTAGAGAAGAATTCAGCATTCTTATACAAGAACATATACATTAACATGGAATACCAGAAGAATGGAGTGCAGGCCTGTATCATTTTTCTGCAACTTTGACAACCCTTCATGTATCTTTTCGGCCAATAAAGAAGCAAAATCATAAATTACTGAGAAATTAGGGTGTTGTATTTGCACCCCCATAAACATGTAAGCAATAGGCATCACCGTGTTGGGGTGAAAACCCAAAATTTGGCACAATGAGTAAAAGGTATCCAAGAAATGCTTTGCAAAGCAATTCAGTTTGAAAGGTTCTTGTTCATTAGGGCTAATATGGAATTTTGAACCTCCTGCCCTAGCCAAATGAGGTGGGAGAAACTTAGCTCTGAAAAGTGATTTTGACCTCCCATATTCCTGCTTCATCTCTTCAAGATCAATAGGAACCAATAATGTACTAGGCTCACTCAGATCAAAAACCTATCAAAATTCCTCTATGTTGATGCTTAACAGAACCTTTCCATCATTATCTCGAATCACCCGTGTGACAGGGTCATATCGTGCAACCACTGCCCTAAGCAAGTCTATATCAGGGAACAGATTCAGTACCACTAAATTCCCCATATCATACATCCAACCATTAGAAAAGGGGTTGGGATAATTCCTCTATCCAAACCACAATATGAACATCTCTAGACCAGTAAGAGGAACCCTAACATCAACTATGTTAGAACAATTATATACTAATCCCTCCCCTAGAGTTTTTCCTCGCATAAAAAACAACCCTTTCTTCCTATCATTTGTCGACAAGGGCAATTGATCCAGGAAATCATCATATAAGTTTCTACTTAAATAATCAATCTGGCCAAAGTACTGCTTTGTCGGTGCCATCCTGAGTAAACTAGGGCTTCCTTGCTATTTCAAACTTTAAACAAACTAGGGCTTAACAAAATATGAAATTACAGAACAAAACCTTGCAATTTCCCACAATTAAATTAACTTATAGCCCTAAAACAACTATCAATAAGCCCTACGACAAGCACATAACAAATTTCCCCCAAATTCAAATTCATAATAACCAGGAGATACAAAAAATGAACTCACGGATTTGTGCTTGCAAAAACCCAAATTATTGTTGTAACAATTTGTAACTTCGTCCTTGGCTCCGCAAGTGCTCCGCAAAGATATTTTGAATGCTTTATGATACCAAAAGCAGAAGAAAAATTGCTTTATTTCGATCAAACCTTGGCAGTAGATGTCATGTCTGCCATTAAAGTTTACTCGCGCGCTGCACGAACGACTCCAATCACATTCGATGCATACTCAAATATTGGCCGTTGATATTTCACCTTGGTCAAATCATCGAATGACTACCTTCAAATCAAACTAGCATAATAGATCCATCGTGGCAACAAGGGTCCCACCATACCACCTGTTGCCAACAAAATCCATGTGGCGCTCACCCGCGATATCACAATCGATAAAAACCTCGCAACTTCTGATCACGCGATGGTGGGAAACCATGGATCTTCAACCATCGGTAATCCAGTTCATCCAACACAGTAACTTTGTCTTTAACCATTGAGCACCTTTCCTACCGAGATTATAACATCTGCGTTGATTTGAAGCATGTGCATCTCATAAACACTTTAGTAACCTGCTGCATAATGTATTAAAATCAAATAGATGCATCAAAGTATTTTATCATCCCTTTGGCATCACCGAACGAGACATGTGGCACTTGCTCGTGATATCGCGATCAACCAAGATAGTGTGGTGGGGTCATTGCGGGATGGCGGGGAACGACTGAGATCAAACGATGATTGATCAACGGTCATGCGAACTTGTCCCTCTGCAAAATAAAAACATTTATTAAAGGAATAAGGGGACATCACTAGGCCAATGACAAACAATGACATAAGTTGTCACTTAAATGAGGGAGCATGAGACCATCCAAGACTTAGGAGAATAAAATTAAACGAAGGAAATAAAATGATAAAACTAAAGGGGGCCAGACCTAGACGAAGCAATGGGACTTAAGATGTTTTAAAAACCCTCCCAAAAAGTAACGACCGAATAGATCCTTCCTAAGGCGTAAGATAATACTAGGGTTTTACATGAATACAAAGGTAAAACCCCAACCCTAGGCTTTTCCCAAACACCATAGATGACCAGAGACATAAGGTAGGATAAAACTTTGAAGTTCCATTAAGTAGATGGTTAAAAGGGTAGAGGGGAGAGAGATGTGAGTGAGAGAGAGAGAGAGAGACCTGAGAGAGGGAGAGGGGGTAGGAGGGTGAGACTTGAGAGAGAGAGGGAGGGAGCGAGGGAGTGGGATATAGATAGAGGGTAGAGGGTTTAAGGGTTAAGGGTAGAGGGGAGAGAGATAGAGGGAGTGAGTGAGAGAGAGAGACTTGAGAGAGGGAGAGGGGGTAGGAGGGAGAGTCTTGAGAGAGAGAGGGAGGGAGTGGAAGAGAGATAGAGGATAGAGGGTTCAAGGGTTAAGGGTAGAGGGCTAAGGGTAGAGTGGAGAGACATAGGAGTGAGTGAGAGAGAGAGAGAGACTTGAGAGAGGTAGAGGGGGTAGGAAGGAGAGACTTGAGAGAGAGAGAGAGCGAGAGAGAGAGAATTAGGAGGGGGAAGGGAGAAGGGAAGATGGGAAGAGGGGAAGAGGGGAAGAAACAACCCATTAGGTCTACACATGGATAAAAATTCATAAAATCAGATCTCCCATACATATTTTGTTGAAACCTAGGCTTGAACCTCTCATTTCACATGCTTTTCTTCACAAAAATCTTGAGGACAACAACTATACCTTATTTATTTCTCATCCTACGCCCTATTCATGCATCCTAAAATTACAATAGTATCCATGGGGCCTCTTACACAAGCTACAATAATCATAAAAAGTGTAAGAGCACCTTTATATCATGTTTGGACTACAAAACCCTCAAAAATAGGGTAGCTGGGATGTATGCAAAGAAATGAATATTTCTAACTCAAATCAACGCCTTAAGCCCTCAAATTAGATTCAAATCAAAGATAACACATATATTCACGAACTAGAATTGATTTCACATCAAAATATGGCTGCATGTGACCGTACAATGCTGCATAATAGGAAAAATATAGAAATTTTGAAGAAAAAGATAGATTTTTGAATGTCAAGAGCTTGTATTTTAAATCCTCAACCATCAACAACCATTACAATGATCGCTTTATGCATTTTAAAGGAATTTACACGTCAACCACTTTTCACCACCTCTACAACTGACTTTTTAATCTTTTATGATCACATGAAACATAAAACACACTAATTTCAAGGTTGTTAACATCACTATTGAAATGTTTTAATTTTTTGACCTTTCAAACATTAAAAAGTACATCATTAAATTAATTATGTAATGGAATAAAATTAAAAACATCATGAATTAATTATGTAACCACATAAGTCATATATAATTCTATCAAGAAATTAATATCAAATAGATAATATAATCCACATAACTCATACATTTCAGTATCATTGATCTTCTTCTTAGATCCAACTCTTTATGCATCATCGATCTAGATTGACATTGTAAGAGATTGGTGCATATCATCATCATCATCGCCGATACTCCGGTTTAGATATGTCATCATCACACAGATATCCTTCATGAACATTAACTCCTACATCATCATGATCTAGTTCCTCCTCTTGACATCTTAAATCGAGGGACATCATCAATAGCTGTTGATCACGATCATCATCTACATGTCTTCTAGTTCTTGGTATCTTCTTCTTCCACCACATTATACTTCTTGGCTTCCTCTTGGATCATTTCTAACAACAAATGACCAACCAGTTTACACAGAACCTCTGAGTAAAATACTTGCTCATTAGCTTGGAAGAATATAGGGCTCATTTCCAGATCGCTTGATCGACCTTGTATTAACCATGGTAAATCCATTATCATGTTCAATAACAGTTCTCTCGGGATCATTTTCATTCAATCGTAGCCTGTACCATAGGACGACAGACATAATTAATTTGAAGGACTTAAAGTCACACTCAAATATATCATCCAAAATCCCATAGTATCGATTTTCTGAGACTTTTGGATGTATGTTGCTTCTAGATGAAACATTAGTTACCTGAAAGACTGCAGTTATACCAGAATCACAAGTTTTCTTCATGTCATCCAACATTCTGATTCAAAATTTATGACCATTGCACTACATAGCCTTGTGGTGTTTCACCTGCAATATGTCAAACATGTAAGAATTATTGCAATATCATCAGTTGATAAACATATTTATTCTTGGCCGAATGTATGCAAAGAAAACAATCTCAACATATATATACATTAATATAATTGAAAATAATTAAATAATATGGGTGATTAATATATTTAAACGTACCTGTTTATCTCTTAAACCATATGCTAAATCAATTTCCCTTTGTGTAACATTGGAATCTCCATGTGAGCTTCTTCTTTAACGATGAAGCCACACCTTCCCATGTTAATCTTGTGACAGTTGTTGACATCATTGATCCATACCATCATCCAATCAAGATTGTTTCGCGACATACAAATTATGAGTGCATCCCACTCTCGACCAACTGTATCAAAAAAATTTAAAATTCACAAACAACATATAATTAGTTAAATACCACAATATATGACCTTAATTTATAATTGATGTATATTGAAGATTAAAAATTAAATAAGTACAATATACATAAAAACCATATGTAAAATGTATTCCAATTAATCTCCATGACTATCTTATAATTACTTCTCACTTTCCTCAATCTACCTTTCCCCAACAAGTACTCCCCTTCGAATTTGTTAATGGAGTTAGGATCCCAAATGCGATCTACATGGATCTTTGCTACAAACTTAGGAAGATATTCACTAATGTACACCATGGTCTGGTATACCATATATCCCTCCACCATAGAACCCTCAGGATGTGCTCTTTGTCTAACCAAAGCCTTCAAAAATTTCAAGTGCCTCTCAACCATCCCCATTGACCTTGTGTGTACAGGTCCACACAATTCAATCTCCTCAACTTGGTGTATGAGGTAGTATTCTTGTGCATTGAAAAATGTGGAAGGTAGACACTTTTGTATTTCACACATTAGATGAGGAATTTTTCTCTTCCAATAATTTATATCTTCTTTATGGATTTCTTTAGATGATAGCCATTTACAAGTGATTCAAGGCACAAATATATTAACGATATTTAACAAAAATATACAATATATTACATAACAAGTAAAACAAATGGAAATTATAAGATGTATATAGCGAATTGAACAAATCTCGCTACTTACCTCATGTATTTTCCAAGATCATATATAACTTGCTTGACATTGTTGTCAAAGTTGTCCGGGAGAGATAGAGGTAGAACGTACTGCAACAATTATAAAATGATCTTTTCATTATTTTTCCAAAAGTAGTAAACACAATACACTCAGTACATGCATTATACAAGTGTATATACTATACCGTATCACTACTTTTAATGAAGGTATGCCAATCATGCCATCCTCAATCTAAATTCACCTTTCTTTGTTATTATATTGTTTATGTTCGCAGCAAATCCTGTGGGAAATCGAATATTTTGTATGACTTCTTTTATAGCATTTCTTTGCTGCTCTGTTAATAACCAAGGAAAGGCACTTATATTAATTTGGTCTCCATCACTATTCAATTCAATGACATTTTTCATTGCATGATTGGCTTCCTCAATGTCACTACAAATTTTACAATTTTCTTTGTCATGTCTTCCATCCAATATTTTTCATAACGCTTTTGTTATATTCTTCTGATATGCATTGTATCAAACAAATGCACAATTTTAGTCATAGTAGGGCAAATTCCATTAAATTGTTTGGGATAACTTTTCAAATTCTTGTGGAAGTCGGGCCATTAATGCCTTGGACGACCTTCATGAAGCATATACATAAGTTAAACAAATTAACAATGACAATTCACACAATTACAACATGAGTAAACATCATACCACAATATAAAAATATAAATTCAAAACATATCATATATGATAGATAAATAATTTGATCCGATGTATAACCTTGATGATTAATTCTATTATATTCCAACTTCCATAGGTGAGGTGGCATTCTTCATGGTTTTGATGTAGTCTCCTCTTTCCCATTAAAAAGATGTTTTTCAGTAGTTCGATACTTATGATTTCTATGGAGGAAGTGCCTATACTCATCAAACACCCGCTTTCCTAAACTTGTTGAATGACGAGATTTCATCTTTGGACCACAAATTGGACATGCAAATTTTCCTTTTGTTTGAAGACCTGTAAGATCATATATAATTGGATTAAATATGTCATTTTTTATAATTATATATAATGAATAGATTATTTAAAAAACATGCATGATATCTACTTCATAAAATTAAATATTGTTAAAGTGCATTCAAACGTTATAATATACCACAAAAATGTGTTAGCCCTGGGGCATCATGAATTGTCCATACAAGCATTGCATGGAATTGAAATTGTCTTTGTCCTATTAGTCTAGAGACGTCATACATAGTGACACCATTCCATAACTTTAGTAACTCGTGGATAAGAGGCCCGGATATATACATTCATATCTTTCACTTGGTACTTACCTAGTTGAATGAACATAAACATTACATAATTATTATAACCATTTTACCGCAATATATATAAATTAATGAAAATGACTATTGAATGAAAAAATATAAGTCAAGATGCAACAAATAAGACAAATGAGATGCTACTACTTAAAGAAAATTGATGTAAACAAATACCTAGAACAATCATTGACAACATTATGTGCTCCCTCTTTATTGACATCCATGGAGGAATGTTATTGTTGATAACAAAAACAGCTGCACCGAAAATAGATCTCAACAAATGGATTTCCTCGACAATCATTCGCTTCCCAATGAAAAGCCTAAAGGATTACGAGGTTCTCTTTAAAGTGTGGCCATTTTCCTCCATGTCCCTAAGTAAATGCAAAACCATCCGCAGTATCTAAGAATGTCATTCCACTTCTATTCTGTGCATGGTAATCCATAAATTGCACTAAGCTTTCACACCTAAATAATCGTTGCATACGTGGAATAATGGGAATATAACTAAGAACCTTGTGAGGCACCTTTTTTGTTAGTTGATCTATTCGATATCTACTGATATGACATTCTAGACATTTTGTTGCAAATTTCTATTGTTTATGATATATAATATGATCATTGGGACATGCATCTATTGCTTGATAATCTATCTCGACATTCCTTCATAATGGCACATAAATCTCGGTATGATCGAGGTAAAATATTTGATGCTGGTAACAAAAATTCACCAATCAATCTACAACAAAAAATAATTTGTTCATATAAAGAATATTAATGGTACATATTTCATCCTTTATTTACTAGTGATGAACTAACGACAATTAAAATAGATGAAAAAAGATGACATTTATGACATACCTTAACATCTGTGAGATTGCTATGTTTGATAAAACATTCATAACCTTAAAGTTCAATAGCAACAATACAGCAGAGAGAAGAGTTGTTTCAGAGCCTTCATAAAGGGGCTCGTATGCCTTGTCAAGTACAGGTAAATCATGAACATCATCAAAGTCATCTTGATCATCATGATCAGCTATGCCACTAAATGTGGCATGGATAAATGTATTCATACCATCATCTTCAACTGTGTTTTCTGGGCATGATCATCTTCTTCCATAGGATCATTAACTTCATCTTCGATATTCATAGCTCCATGTTCATCCGCTTGCAAAACCACATTCTCCGGGCGTGATAATCCATATCATCTCACTCTAGGTGCCCCACCTTTATAATAATGATACACACAAATAAACCATGATCATGATCAAGTGATTATATATATATAAAAAATGTTAAAACAATATAAACATTTACTAAATTCAATCAATATAAACACATATAATGAACAACTTACCAATGGATGATAATCATGCCCCCTTCAACGTGACCATGCTGCCTACAATGTTTCTCAACTGTGATTAAAAGTCATCTCGTCTTTAAGCCCTTGCAATTATTGCAAGGACAATAACATTTCCCATCACCCTTTCTTTTCAATCTAGCCTACAATCTATCAAGTGTCTCTTCATTTTGTTCTGGACTAATATTATCTGACATGATTTTTCTTTGCCAAGCTTGACTATTTCGATCTTCAAAAAATATCAAACTCACACTCCAATAATTTTTATTCATAGACAGGTAACATAGTCTAATAATTTTGATATTTTACACCAAAAATTTGGCATGCAACCACCCCTGCAAAAGAGAAGATAGTTTGAAGTTAATGACCCCAAAAAACACTTTACAATGCTAATTCCAAAACTTATTAAATTGATTTTACTATGATTTCCAACCGTTAAGACTCCTAAAATCGAATATTGAACTTGATCACAAAATTCCTACAACAATGGAGGTAGCTTGCATTAGTAAGAGCAAGTGACCCATTCCTAAGGAGCAACAAGTCGGAATCATCATTGCTAATGTCAATACAAATTTATCCTTTTAGTTAAAGATGCAATGTGTCACTTCTTATGACAAGCTTATCCCTAGGGCCCTCAACATTGAGAGAGCCCTAATAAAAAACAACATAAGCATTGGTAAGAGCATGATTAGGGTACAAACCCTAGGCCTCCGTAGAAACATAAACATTAACTATAGCGGATTAGTGAGGTTGCAATACCAGAAAGATTGAGACAATGTAGGTAATAACAAAATCTTGCAATCTAAAGATTGTAGCCAATAACAAGCACACTATGTAGCTTACTGACATTTGTAAATGAAATCTACGGTAAGAAGAATGACAGTCACTTGAGATGTGATAGTCAAAAACAGGCTAAGCAGTGACAAGATAATAAAGCTCAAACCTTGCATAGTAAAGTGGAAATTTTAACAGTGAGTTTCCTTACCCCCTTGTTAACCTTAAGGGTTTTTCAAATTCTTTTGGTAGTGTTAGACAAGGCAAATGCAATCAGGGAATGACTGTCCAAATGAAGTAACAGTGGTAATCATAGGTTCAATGTTTCTTCTTAGCCATTAATATTGTATAATGGAGGCAGTGGATTGCATATTTGAGCAGTGTTTTGAGACTCACCAAAGATGGGAAAATAGTGAATAATACCTTGTGGACTGTGAAGTAGTGTCAATAAGGTTGAAGGATCTTAAGAACTACAATACCATGAAACAATGAGTCCCCCAGTAAGTAGGCAGTCGCCTATAGGGCATAGTTTGATTTTATAGAAGGATGCTCATGAAAGGAATCTTCAAGTGATAGTGAGTGAGCTGTTTGAGATTGTAGCTGAGGGTGCAATACCCAGTCTTAAAGGAAGTTAGCAAAGCAAAATGTGCAAGAAAATCGAATCGTACACAACAAACAATTCACAATGTTATCTTCCATAATGCCTTGAGTTTGAAGACAAAAGTCTCATTCTATCTTCATGATGAAAGTGGTGAGCTTAATGGTCAATCACTGGAAACCATGATTTTAAAACATGCTATTGTGCTTATGGAGGCAACATTTTAAGCATGACAGTGAGTGGTGGTTTGGAACAATGGCAGGTATGAAGGACTTGCTTTATATGCATACTATGCAGTCTAGCTTAAGATAGAGTTCTTACAAGAGATTGAAGGTGGATTATGGAACTCAAGGGTTACCATGAAAAGGATTAAAGCAAAGAATGAGATCTATATAAAAGTCACGGTCATGAAGATATTAAAGATGTCACATGCAAAAACCTAGTAGTTGGAGTAATGAATACAGTGCCAAAGAGGATAGTGTGTTGGGGCAGATTTAGGAGATCTCCACATTATCTAATTACAGGGAAATACATCATTTATTTATTTTTTTAATTAAAAGAAATCATTCTAAACCCTATATAGGATACATTGATACATCAAAAGCCTCTGAAGGAATTTGAGATTATGCAAATATATGTCAAGTAACATTCATAAGGTTTAGAAAATCTTGATCACTCTCTACAATAGCCCATTAAACATGGGTTGTGCTTGAATGCACTACATAATTGATATAACACAACCACTCTGCATATCAACCAGAGTTATAGGCTCTTTATTGCAGCAAGAGGTAATCACTCTTCGATCATGCTATAATTACATCCTAACCTGTTAAACTTGAGACAACCTGAATGCACCCAATGATGATTGACACCTACATTATACAACCTGAATTAACTACATTATATGAGTGCCTCCATTTCTATCACAACATAGCCACATTAAACTTGGGTCACACATGAATGCATGTTGTATTTGTTATAGCACAACTGTGCCACATGACCAATACAGTTATGGATCACATAATTACTACAAGAATGTTCTCCTAGATCTTATGGTGATTCCACACAACAAAACTGACATGAAATTCTCAAAACCCTTAACCTCTAAAAATGAAATCTGATGAGATGTTGCTTTAAAATATGATTTTCAAACCTGGAACTACAAATCTGACTTCACAACTGAATTCTGCAAAAAGACAATGACTACCCTCAACCTGGTGATATATTCTTGAATTTTTTCTAATTTTTCCCAAGAAAATCGTCCTTAGTTCTCCACAAACTATCTCAAGTAGAGCAAAACACTGTCGCAATAAATCAGGCGCGAACTCACTTTTCTTTATGTCGGCCACAATTTGATTTTTTTTTAATTTTTCATGTTTGTCGAAAATTCGATGAAAATAATAGCCAACATTTCGACGAACCCCAGGTTCGTCGAAATTTCGATGAACGTCAGGGATAAACTTTCAAAAAATTGGAAATTACACATCACATTTTACAAGCACCCGATGAACATCGAATTTTACATATTTTGTCAAACAGTTTCATCGTATTTTGCAGTCAAATGTATTAGTGATAGGTTCCCCTAAGGTAGTGAATTGTCACTTAGGAGCATTGTTTGTTCTTTGTGGTCCATGTTGAGTATTTGCAGTATTAATCATTGGTTGATTGTTTGGCGATTGTGTGCATGGTTGTTGTGTGTTCATGGGTTGGGTGTTGGCTTTCCTAGGAGCATTGAGGACCACCTTTACATCAACAACACCATCACTAGTAACATTTTTGTTCTTTTCCCAAAAGCAGGGCTTGTCATTAGAACTAGCAGATGGTCGGTAGTCCTTATAAGCTTGTGTGTTCCCCTGTGTGAAAAGGGCTCTCTCAATGTTAAGGGCCCTAGGGATAAGCTCATCATGTGTTGTGACATATTTCATTTTTAATTGAAAAGATAGGTATGTGTCCACATTGGCAATGATAATTCCTATCTGTTGCTCCTCAGGAATAGGCCATTTTGTCTTGCTAGCTCTTTGCCTCCACCATTGTAGGAAGTTTGTGAAGGATTCACCCTTATTTTGTTTGAGGGTGTATAGCTCTTCCAAGCTCACATCCATGTCTAGGTTATAGGAGAAATTATCTATGAACCTATCAATTATCTCTTGGAAGTTTTAAATTTCTAGAGGCAACTGTGAGAACCAATCAATTGCTGGACTTTCCAAATTACATGGGAAAAGATGCATTAAATATGAATCATTGTAAGCCACCTCCATACACATTACATGGAATTATTTGATATGGTCCACCAGATTTCCCCGTCCTTTGTATTTGTCAAATTTTAGGACTTCAAATCTGGGTGGGAAAGGTATCATCGTGATGTTTCAATCAAAGGGGTATGGACACAAGTTCTATTGAACACATGGTTTATTTGTTTTCCCCATTTGAATGTCTTGGATCTATTGTGTGAGTGCCTTAATTTACGATGCCAAATCATCTTGAGGATTTGGTGGGGGAGCGTATGTGTTAAATTACAGGATGGTAGATGGGTTGTAGGTGTTATATGGTGTGTAGAGTGGAGTTTGGTATTGTTTGTATAGTGGTGATAGTGGTGGGGTGTGTATACTCCTTGCAAAGTTGTGTTCAAGACATTTGGTGATGTGTTGGTGTATTGTTGGGGATTATAGTACAAGCCTTGTTGTTGTTGATGTTGTTGCACAAGCACTTGTTGTTGGGTGTATTGTTGTGCTTGGAATGCTTGTTGTTGTTGTTGTTGCGCGAGAAATGGTTGTTGTTGCGATTGTTGTTGTTGCGCGAAAATGCTTGTTGTTGGGCTTGCGCAATCAATGCCTGTTGTTGAGCTTGTTGTGCTTGTAGGGCTTGAGCTTGAGCTTGTTGTTGTAATGCTTTTCAATAGGCTTGTTGTTCTTGTAGGGCTTGTTGTTGTTGCAATGCTTGTGCTTGAGATTTTTGTGCTTGCAATTCTTGTTGATAGGCTCGTTGTGCTTGTTGCAAAGCTTGTTAGGCTTGTTGTTGATTTTGGGGTACATGAGGTTGATTTTGAGGGTTTTTTTACTCGATTATTCCTTGTAAAATTCTTGATTAGGGTGGAGGAATGTAGGTTTGGGGTCCCATTTAATTTTGCATGACTTGGGGCTCAATGGTAAAGATGATGATGTCATTTGTTGCTGCGATATATATGACACATTTTGACCTCAGGTCAATTGATTGGAAGGGTTCCCTTGATTGATTTGTTATTGAGGGTTCCCTTCTTGTGTTTTATTTGGGTTAAGGTGTTATCTTGGTTGATGGGATTTGTGAAAAATGAGTTTCCTTGATTTGGATTCATGACAAATGGGTTTGATGTGGTTGGTGGGTTGGTTTGAGTGGCTTGTGAAACAACTTGTTTTGATGTGTCAATGGGGTTGTTGGAACCAATGGGTTGACCTTGTGTGAGTGTGTTTACTTACCCTTGTTGTTCTAGTTGAGGAATGTGGCTCACAATGCTTTATGTAATGTTAGGAGCACTTGTGGTACTCATGGTGGTGGATGAAGATGGTTGAGCTTGAAATGTTGAGTTCATTGTTGTGTTATGGAATGTAAGTGGTACGTGTGGATGTAGAGGGTTTTCGGGAATGGTGGTGGAAGAATTTGGTTGGGAACTAAATATGGGTGTCCAATTTATATTTTGTGGAAGGGCGGTGTCTTGCATACCAAAAAGTGTGTTACCTCCTAAAGTGGGAGTGTGACCAAGGTTGGTTGCAAGTCGTGTGGCAAGACTAGTTGCCAATGGTTGACTAGTGTGTGTGATGGGGTTGGTTGAATGATGGGTTGAGTATCACAACCAAAGTTTGACCAAGCCAAGATGCAAAGATGCAAAAGAAAAAAAAGGGTCCCTGCCTCCAATGGGGTGTGTGTGCGAAAATTGCACAACAAATGGAGACTCCTGCTGGGAAAATGCTCCAGAGCATTTTGATGATGAACAAGAATCATGAACCCAGAATCTCTGGTTTCGATCTCCCTATCAGGAAAACAAATCAAAATGCAAGATCAAAGAATTAGAACCAAAGGTAGACTGAACCTTCTATAAACTAAAAATCCAAGTGTGTGCAAGTGAGTTTGTTTTCCTCCTTGACCTACTGCAGAAACCAAGTTCAGTCAAGTTAGGCTACGTAAATGATTTTAACTCAAAAAGCAACCTAGATAGAGCATCGCTGACAGTCAGGTGTCCATAGCCCCGATGAGGTTATCGTTGTGATTCTCCTGAACATAGCTCTACTACCAGCTAGGCGTCCATAGCCCCGATAGAGATATTCGGATACTCCTGATAAGTTGAATTCATTCTTTTGATTTTCAACATTTTCTCCTTTTCTTCTTTTTGATATTTCTTTTCTTTTCACTTTTTGATTTCAACCTATGAACAATGAAGTTCACACTCAGGGCTGAGAGCCATAGTGGCGCTGAAGCAAAAATAGGATTTTTCACCTAACATGGCCTCACAAAGATCCCACAGCAACCTCAGGATTCTTAAGATGTATGAAAGATATAAGATTTCATAATACTTTAGGTTCAAATCAAACCAATGACCCATCCTCTTTAAATCAAACATTATGACTGCTTAACGATAACAAAAGACCTCGACCATCCATTCAAGACACATGATTAAAGTCCATCAATGAAATAATCAGAACAGTCCCAGATAATGAATAATTATTGTGCAAGAAAGACACTTCCCCAACCAGAAAATAGAAAATCCCAAGCCGGAGAAGCAAAGCAACAACCAAACCGAAACCCAAAGCAAACCTAAACTAACCAAAACATAAGCAAACCAAAATCCATCTAAACTAAGCAAAGCAAACTAATCCTAAAGCAACATATCCTAAAGAAGAAGAAAAAAGTAGACAAAAGCAAACGAAAGAAAGGCAAGTTGCATTTATTCAAATCAAACTATATACAAGGAGACTCATAACAACTCATTATCAGACAGGGTGAACTGAGACCTGCCCCCATACGATTCATCAATGCATGGACAAGCAACAAGGTGATGGTAATAGTCCCCAAGAATGAAAATTCATCTTTATGTTCAGCAAAATAAGGCTCAATAATGCAACATTCAAACTCAACCTCATCAATAGGAATAATTAGCAACTAAGGCAACTCATTGAAACCATGATCAATCCATATGCAATTTGTCTTTCCTAGACCTCCATAATCAAATTGATAAGCATCAAAAAAATTAGTAAGGAAAGAAACAACCTGATGTTGTATTGTTGTAGACTGAATGTGGTATTCATCATTCTTCAATTGTGAATAGTTGATATCTATGTCGTCAGGAGGTCTCCACTGATGGTACAACAATCCCCTCATGTTGGAAGCATGCAAAACAGAATTGGAGGCATCACTATGTAGTGCAAAGTGAAATTTAGAATGAACAAGTCCAAAATTATCAATATGGAACTTTTCACCTGTTGGAATTTCTTCATGAGGTATCAAAAATGAACGTGCAAAAGCATTGTCCTGTACAACAAATTTCTCAACAGGATGTTCATCAGAAGGCATCACAAACTGATCTTCAAGCAAATTTTCACCTACAAAAGTGCGATCTAGCTCATCAATAATGACTACAACATTACTTTCTCCAACATCATTCAAGTTTTCCTGCGTATCAATATGAACCACATTAGCTATCTCATCATTGATGCATAAAGTTTGTAAATTTTCAGTGCTTAATTCATCAATAGACAGAGAAAAAATAGAATTTGATAAATGAGAGAACTCCTTGAATTCTTCCTCTATTGGCATTGGTTCAAACTCTTGATCACAATCATCAGGAATGTTGACTCCTCCATTATGTGCTTCCTCATGTTCTTCAAGACATTCATCAGCAACTCGTTGAAATTCTTCCATTGGAGACTTGTTTGATGTATTTTTTTGTGTATCCCTCGTATGTTGTGGCAACTACATTTGTTCTTCTACCTCTTTTATGGATGCCTGGCACTGGAAGCATGTGAATTCTGAATGCTCTTCCTCATGTATCTTGAACCAAGCTGGTAACAACAACTCCTATAGGTAGAAACCATAATTCAGGCTTGACCAATCCTTCTTAATTCTGGAAACAAACTCTTTATATCTAGTCTGTATTAGATCTTCATCCTAGAAGGGAGAAGCTTGTATGGTAACTCCTTTCTCTTGCAACTCATCCTCCACTATATTTTTAGGAATCTGACTAACTTCTGTAGGAACATCCTCCTTGGTCTTTACAGGTAGCTCTTCACTTAAATGTTCCTCTATTAACTCTGATGCCTCATATTTGCATTCCTTATAATCAGTCCCTTCCAGAGCTACCTCCACTTCAGCTGCAACATCATCTCTTGATCCAGAATTTGTTGGCTCCTCTATGATGTATTCCTTGTCTAACTTTTCTTTCCACTCCAGGTATCTTCCAACTTTAATGATGGCATCCACACATGAGCTGCAAGTGAACTCCAAATGGGCTGCATTATGAACTCTTCACCATTTAGATGAGATGAAATCTTGTAAACACTTACCACCAACAAGCTGATCTTCAACTATTTGCATAAATGCCTCAACTGTAGCGTCAATAAACCCTAGATCTGTAGAGGCTAATGGTTCAGGCAAGTTCTGCATGAAAACACCCCTTTGCAAAATCCTCTCAATTTTACCCAAAAAGTATAAGCATTCCAACTCACTATGCCTACAGGTATTATGAATCCTACACTTCTACGACAATGAATAGTAATGCAAACCCTTACTATTCCAGAGATCCAATCTCTTATTCAAAGACTCACAAAGTTGAGGAAAATCAATCTGAAGATCATTTCCATCATGAAAAACATAAGACTTATTTTCCATCTTGACTCAGAATTTGTACTTTTAAGATTTAGAGATCTATCATATCTTAGATTTTCAACATAAAGGCTCATCCAACTTCCAACTATGTCACCTTCGTTCAACCCTCCTTCTAGCACCAATATGTTGATGGTGCTTTCTGCACAGCAACAACTCAGACAAAATATAATATCCTATCTCTCTTGAAAGGTAAATCTCTATTAGCAAGCCTCAAGAGATAACCCCGAGGCCTCTAATGTCAGGTCTTGACAATGCATAAACAACTCAGTGATAAATGTGAAAATGTTGATAATCACAAGGGACCTTACAAATGAACAATGTTGGAAGCGTACTTTCATCAGATGCAACAATATGGTGATGCTTTTAATCCTAAAACTAACCCAAATTCAAAATAAACAACAAAAGAGATAAGGGTTAAGAGAGATTTCTAAGACTAAAACCTAAGATCAGTTACAATAATGATAAATGTTGCAAATGGACAGATCCCCAATAAAACCAATCTCTGTTTGATCAAGGACAAGCCTACAACTCCATAGAAATGGTGCAATCTTCTAAGGAAACTGGAGATTTTCAAACTTTGAACATTCATTCACATACCCAACAATTGGCGCAATGTAAACAAGCATCCATAGTTGAACTTAGCACAAAATAAGGCCCAGAATAACTTTACACAGCAAATTACAATCAGTAAATTGCTAAAAGTATGGATCAGAGATCGATCAACATCATTAACATTTTACCATTATTGCAAAAGAGCTAAAATCTAACATCTAACATCTGAGAATCAAGAACAAGAAACCATAAACTGTCAAAGTGTAACACAAAGCTTGCCAAATCAACAATCCAATTGCATTAACTTCTCCAGCATTACATAACAATTTTCAGTTTCTTTCCTCTCCTACAGCTACTATCTTGTAGAATCTAACTCCTAACTTAGCCAATTCTGGCTTCTAATCATCTCTTCTAACCTAGTCTCACCCCTTACAAATGAGAAGGTACTGGCCTTTTATAGAAAATTACATTTTGAATCAAAGGCCAGAATTAAATCAATCCAATGGCACAAATTACACCTCTAGAAGCATCAAGTTACATTTAATTTGGGAGCTCATGGTACATCATCACCCAATTGCTTGAAAGCAATTACATCATGGAACAATGAGAAAACAATATTTTTCAGCTTGTTATTAATGAAAATTTTGATTGGATGATGAAATCAGCTTCACATGTCTTCCAGAAACTCCTTCCAGCTGTAGACAGTTTGGGCACGGATTCATATGCGGGCCCCACTTTTAAAATTTGAATTGAACTCTTCCATATTTTCCTTTTAGCATGAATCCATATGCAAGTCCCCCTTTTAATACTTATTTAATCCTGAAAAACAGATATCCTCATCAATAGCTCACATGTTAAAAATCCAATCCAAATTAAACTTGAATAAAATTATGGCCTTTAAAAAAAACTTACATTTTTTTGTGGAAATTTTTCCATTTTGGGAAAAAAATTCTCCATCTCAAGAATTTCATTTTTGAACATTTTAAAATTTCAAAAAAATTGCATTTTGGGAAAAATTTCCATTTTGGAAAAAATTCTTTTGAAAAAATTCCATTTTGGAAAATTTTGGGTTTTTGAGGGGTTCTTGGAATTTTCCAAAAAATGGAAATTTCGGGATTTTGAAGGGTCATGGAATTTCGAGATTTTTCAGGAACGGAAATTCCCGAATTCCCTATAGGGTCAAAATCCCCTAAACCTCATAACTTTTTTTCTAGAAGGAATTTTCAAAAAATTCAAAAAGCAACCCTACCTAATTTTTTCGTCCTCTATCCATAGGTGCAAAAATGAAAATTTTCCATTTTTGGCAAATTTCAGGTTTTTGAGGGGGTATTGAAATTTTCCAAAAATGGAAATTTCAGGATTTTCCATTAGGGACGGAAATTCCCGAATTCCCTGTAGGGTCAAAATCCCCTAAACCTCATAACTTTTTTCCTAGAAGGAATTTTCAAAAAGCAACCCGGCCTAATTTTTCGTCCTTTATCCACGGGTGCAAAAAAAATTACATATAACATTGAAAATTCACTTCAAAATCCCCATTTTCAGATTCTAAGACAGGCGAATTTCTCCTAGAGCCTCAAAATATTGTCCTCGTCAAACCCAATCTAGACTTAATCTCAAAATAGTCTCCCAAGAAGAGAAAAACCAAAATTTGACCAAGCCAAGATGCAGAGATGCAAAAGAAAAAAGAGGGTCCCTGCCTTTGGTGGGGCGTGTGTGCAAAAATTGCACAACAGGTTGGGAGATGGAAGCTTGAGGAATTGAAGCCACATTTCCTAAGGGTTGTTCCCTAAGTGTGTTTACATCAAATGTTGAAGGGATTTTAGCCCCTTCCTTTGCTAAAGCTATCATGTATTATGTAGGGTTCATTTTCATAAAAGTGTTAATAATATAGCTTGTTTTAGGATCTTATTAATATTCGAGGAGTTCTTGCTCAGTGAATTCAAGTGGGTTGTTTGTGACATCTTTTACCTCATACCCCTTGTCTAGTGGATATTGTAGTTGTTGTGATGGGGTAGAATGACTCCTAGGATCAAATTCTTGTGGGATAGTATCACTTGTGGTAGATGTAATTTTGGTTTGCTCCATGTTTCTCTTGTGTTGTGATCTCATTGTTACCATAAATTGTGGTTCAACTATGGGAGAGGTGTGTTGAGATTTATAGTGTTGAAACTCTCTAGTTGACTCAAATTTTGGTAAAAGGGATCCTCTAAGTTGTTTTGGATCAATGATGTGAGTGGATGATGAAAAGGGGTGAATGATATGGGGGATGAACTTTCTGAACTTTGGACAACACTTTAGACTTTAAAGGTTTGATGTTTTGATGTCTTGGATAAAAGGTGCTAATGAACTTGTAAATCTAAAGGTAGATTTGTGACCTTTAAGATAGATTTGTTCAAAAGGATGATAACTCACTCAACTAAGTGTATGGAAAAGGATTCATTTACACACAAATAGCTAAGTTAGGGGATTGATTGGATGATAGCCTAAGTCTAGAATGTTAATGTGTCCAAGAGTTTCTAAAGTTGTTTGTGAAGTTGAATGTAAAATGTGTGAAGTTGGATGAGATGTTTTACCCAAAATGTGTTAACCTAAAAGGGACCTTTGTTTAACAAGACCAAGGTAGTGAAACATGCTTTACCCCTAAAGTGATAAAACCTAAGAACTCAATGTTTAGAAAATAGAATTTTTGACTCAATATTTTGGAAATACTTTCCTTGTTTCCCTTTGTTGCTTGGGAGGTCAATGTGTTTCAAAAATGAGCCCAATATGTGGCATGTTCATTTGGTTTTAAACTTTGATTTAGTGAGATTGCTTTATTACCACATTAAGATGTCTTAATTAAGTTCAAACTAAAATGTCTATGACTTAAGCAATTTTCATTCCACAAAGTCCAATATGTGAAAATAAAAAAGCTAAGGCCATAATCTCCTATGTTGACTTTGGAAAGTGTGAATTAAGATATAAGTCCAAATATTTAGAAGCCTCTAAAGATAAAATCCTTAGGGATAAGCAGCAATATAGGACTTTTCAAAGGTATTCACACTAAATCCAAAGGGTTTGAAATTTGATGAACATGTTGATGTTTGTTTAAGTTGTTTTTGAAACCAAGCAAAGTGACAAAGTGACTCAACAATCAATAACAACCATAGCTCAAGTGGGTATGTTCTTCTTGGTAGGCTTACCTCATGCTCAAAGGGATGATTTTGCATGCAACTTTTAGAGGGAACAAATAGAGGTATATCACCACCTCAAGCTTTTGTACAAGAGAATGAACTGTTGAGCTTTATGCCTCAACCCTAAATCATACTTGGTAAGTAACTTCTTGTAAGTAAAATTCCAATGCACCACTTTCAAAGAACGTTTCAAAAAACTTGGTTGGCCTCTACACAAAGGTTTTAATGACACAAACCGAGAACACCGAGACGTATAAATCATCCGCAAGCCACTAAAGGCATTAAGTCATTCCCTTCCGGCCCATATGTTCGGAGTTGGATTAGGCGAAGTATGTTATTCTGCCACAAATTGAAGCTACTATTTTCAAGTTCACAACCTTTATATAGCCTGCCAATAAACATGCTTTATTGAGAGTCACTTAGATGAGTTCTCCATTGCGGGATGTATCTCATTAGTGGGCCCTTTCTTAATAAGAAAAATGCTATTTATCTTCACCCAAGATCGCACAAAGTGCAAGGGGAGAGGATATGTATCAATTTCTTAGGGTGACCAAAAAAAGTACACTTGAGTGTTTCTCTTCACCCAAGATCGCACAAAAAGCAAGGGGAGTGGATACGCACTACAAGTCTACACAAGCAAAGCACTCACACAATACACTCATTCTTTTTAATCCAAAAAGGCAATGATGAATTCATTTTAAGCCCCAAATTGAAGTGTATGTTTGTATTTGTCTAATTTTAACCAATATCGCAATGGTGAGGATGTATGGGTTCATTTTTAATCAACTTTGAAAGATTTATTACATTGTATGTTTTAAACCCATTTGAAATCTATTGGTCCTAAAACATGAAATGAAACAGCATATGGGGGGTTATATCATCCTCCAAGTATCAAAACACTTTTACAATAAACAAAACTAGAAAATCAAAAATCCAAATTTTCAAAAAAAAATGATATTTTCTAGGTTCTACTAAATCGCATTTTTGGAGGCCTTTAGAGCGGAATTTGGGGTTGAAACTTGCATCAATCCCTAAAAATTGATTTTCATAGGAAAATTTTTCGGGGATTGAGTTAGTACTCTTGGAGACCTTTCCAACAGTGCAAACAGATTTGAATTTCAAGGACCGAGTTGAAAGTTATGACCCCAACAAGTTGGGGTAAAATCTACAAAATCAGTTGGCCTCACAAAAAAAATAGAAGTCAATAAATAACCAAAGAATGAATTAAATTGAAAAATCAAGACAAACATTAAAATCTAGCTCTTTGTTTTACCTTGCAAAAGTGTCATTGTAGCCATCAAAGGTGTCGCTCTGGTGAACACCAAAAGCGTCGTTGTTTTGCAAAGGTGTCGTATTTCAAAGGCGTCGTTGTAGTGAAAGTAAAAAGCATCACTCTACAGAAACCAATGACATCAAATGTGTCACTATATCAAAGGCATCTCTATATTCAAAAGCGTCGCTATAGCCAAAAATCAATAGCGTCGTTGTAACTATCAAAGGCGTTGCTCTACCCCTAGAACTTGCAACTTACAAAAACTCAAAAAAATTATCAAATAAAGTTAGCTCAACCCTCCTTCTAGCACCAAAATGTGATTGTAGTCATAGTAATAGCTAAATACACCATATTTGATAGATTCTAAGCAATATTTAACTAAGCTACAATCCTAATGAAATACTTGAAAACCATTAAAATGAGGAAGCCATTAAAACATAACAAGCAAGAAATGAATAATGAAAACCTATTTTAATGCCTCAAACCTCATCCCATTGTGGGATTAGTGTCGTATTGATATGGAATGACAACCCTTTCCCAATCCCTCTAATAAAACGAGCTTTCAAATGGATTCTATTGATAAAATATTGATGAAAATGGATATTTGAACTACAATGGATGAAAAATGCTTCAAAAGAATGCTAATGGATGAAAGTTTGGATGCATTTCAATAGCATAACTTTGTTCAAATGATTGTGGATCCATTTCTCTCCAAAATGTGAGGTATTTATAGGAGAAAATGGTGAATCAAAGGTCAAGATTGATTTGATCAATCAAGGGTTGAGATGCAATGTGGGGTGAAGGCATGGATCAAGGATTCTCATCAATGGATGAGAATGCAAGATCACATGGATCAAAGAATCAATCAATGGCTCACAATGATTCAAACAAACACACTTTCAAAGTTGTTAGAAAGTTTGTTAGGAAAGAATATTCTATTTTTGGAGCTCAAATGGGAGAATATTCCAAGGGAATATTCCCATGCAAGTGGATGGGTGAGGGAAAATTAGTAATTAGTTAATTAAAACAAAGTTTTAATTGTGCAAGTTGAGTGAATTTAGGATTATCATTAAATAATTTATTTATTTAATGAAAGGGGTTCAAATGACATTTAATTAAATAATTGAGATTATTTAATGAAATGAGAGGACATAAGCAATCTAATCAAATAATTTGCATTAATTAATTAAATAAGATGGGAATTAAAGTGGAAGAGGATGAATTAGTCAAATGATCATTTGATTAATAGGAGAAGTTGATACATTTAATTAAACAACTAGGATCAATTAATTAAATAGTTGAAAAGGAGATGAAATTCAGGACAAAACGATGTTAGTAATCAAATTCAAGTGTGTAATATCATTCAGGACAATTTTAAGTGTCTACACTTGTTTATATATGACATTTTTTTAGAATAAAATTTGCATGCATTATCCCTATGATTTGACCATATATTTATTTGTCCACTAATGGAATCTATGTAAGAAATAAGAGATTCAACGGATGTGGCGAAGGCCCTCTAATGTGAACTTGTTGGATTAGGATTTTTTAATGTTTTAACTAATGTTTTGGAGTTCTTTTTTTTTATTTCAATTTGTGCTAATAAGTTTTCTTGTGTGTCACGAGGTTGGTGAGGAATAGATAGAGAATTTTGAAGAGCGTTAGGTTGTACCTAGTCTTTAGAAGGATTTCTCTTGTGCATATGTTTGGTGAATTAGGGTTTGGAGAGTTGAAGGATTTTCAATTCCTATTTTTTAAAAATAAATCAAAATAATTAAAAAACAATTTTTATTTTTATTTAAAATACTAAAAACATAGAAATATTACCTCCTCTACCATGTGGACATTCTAGTGGCATGTTGCTAGATTGAATTCACTCCAATGGATTGAAAGTGTGTTTATGTTATTTCTCCATCATGTTTGGGTCTTGGGACAAATTGGCTCAAACCAAAATGGGCTCAACCTACTTTTTTAATGGAAAACAAAACACAAGAACATTATAATGCACTCATGTTTTACCTTTGATGGACCAAAAATAAGTGGCCACTTTTTGTTCCCCCATATTTGTGCACATTCCCACCTCCTCTACCATCACATTATATAATCAAATTTAGGCTATAACTCTTGATGGGTTATTATTTGCCAACAACTAGTCTAATTAAGAATTGTGTGGAGGGGGAGCAATTAGGTTAAGGTTTTTTGTAAAGGAAAGTGATATAATTGGTATCCCTAGTGGTTTCTTGTTTGGAATCCTTATGGTTGTTGACCTCGATGTGTTTCTAAGCTAATTAACTTGTTCTTGATACATCACTTGTTTCCAACAAAACCTTATTAAATTTTATATTTTTGAAAATAAAGGATGAAGATATTTTCCTTAGAGGGGTTGAAGGGGTAGGTATTAAATTAAGATAAGGACACTAAACTTGCATTAGGATGACATGCGATCGATAAGGAAAATGTAAGTAATCATTGAAAGATAGGCATAACAAGTCTCAAAGTAATATTTCAATCAAGATTAAGTTGTTCTCTACTTGAAGAGACATATTAAAGATGTTGATTATTGTGGCACCTAGAGCTTGAATCATTAGATCAAGGTTGATGTTAATGGCTATGAGGAAATATATGAACACTCTACTTGTAGATGGTCAGGTTGCTAGAGGAATTTTTTCTTAAGTTCTTTGGGATTATATATTGAAAAAAATGATTTAGTAGGATCTCACTCTATGTGAGAGACTTGTTCCAATAATGAGACAAAGTATTCCTTTTCTTTGAAACATTCACAAAAGAGCCTCCCTAGGCCATCCCAACTTTGAACACTCTTGGTCAATAAAGTTTGCAAAACAAGTTTGTGACTCTACCTCTAAAAGAGGTTGCAAATAGCCTAAGAGTGATGTTTTTATTATTAACATGGTGTAATGTGCATTTATTAGCTAGATATTTGATGTTTTATTCTAGAGTAACAAATGCCTCCCCACTAAACATGGAAAGAGCCTTCATAGTAACAACCAGTAGTTTATCCTCATGGATAAGTTGAAGAGGGCCATTTTCATACTAGGGGATAAAAGCTTCATTCCTTTGTAAAAAATTATTAGGCAACTATTAGGGAATAAATGGAGATCAAGGTACCAAACTAGGAGGAGGCCATTGTCTAGGATTTCTCCTTGGGGAAAGAGCTCTTTTGGTTTGAAACCTTTTGAAAATATTTACCATTCCTAAGACCTCATTATGATTGGGGTCATACAAGGACACATGGTCTATAGGAGATCTATGGTGATGGATTTTCTAGGTTAATGCACATTTTAGAGAAGGAGAATCTCTCTTGTTATTCATTAAGGTTGATGAGAGTAGCTAGTGAAAATGTGAAATTAGAAGCATATTAGAGGACTTGAATATCTTAACCAATGGGAACCACTTAGAAGACTTAGTCAAGACCCACTAGACATGATAAAAAGTTTACTATTGGCAATGAATTTTGACCTATGAATATTGAGGGGAGAGCTCCCATGGAAAGAGGTAAAAAGGGGGATCTAGATGCTTATAGACAAGTGAAAATACTAAAACTCTTAGGCTTCAATCCTTACAATAACGACCACCACTTACTAGATACAATAACAATGTAAATGATAATTCATCTACTATTTTTGTTGGTGCTTGAGAAGATCCAACAAATAGGGAGCTTATGCATCAATAATCTATTTTCAAATAACTATGCGAGAACCTCTAGAGAAGGAAAACTTCCTCTTATATTCTACAACTAGGATAAAAATAATTGGATGCATGCTACTATTGTTGTATGATGCAAAATAAAAAACTACTTTGGAATCTAACCTACCCTATGCTAACTAGTTAAGAGGAAAATTTGTAGAAGGAGGATGAGGATTTGTGATGGAGACAGGTAAGAGAAACAAATAAAAGGGTGAAAAATAAGTGTCAAAGATAGTTTTTTTTTAACATTCTACGACATTCAACTAATTCTCCTTTGTAATGGATATGGGTCTATGATGGAATCACCTGAACTTATATTAAACAAACCTACTTGTGCATACAATATCATTAATTGAAATCTATGACTAGTGGATATTCAAATACACGTAGATAATTTTATTTAGTTCAAAGGGCATAAAAATATAAGAATATACACAATCATGGGATCAAACTAGAGGACACCTTTAGAGACAAGTGATTGAGAAATATAAAACACTAAAACACATTTATATTTTACAGAAGTTAATAAATCATTATCAATCAACTCTTTAGTACAATTTTTTTTTAAATGATTCTATATTAGAAATCCAAAAGATATTTAAAAGAGGGCACACCCCATATTTATACAATACAAGGATCCTTGGGCAAGAAGGTAATAAAGAAGTTTGGGAACTTTCAAAAGAATAATAACTAGAGAAGGGGGGGAGGAGACAAATGCCAATAGGGGAGAGAGATCCACTAAATGATCTTCATAGGCACTAGATTGACATACGAGGACTTGTATGTGCAAGTAGTTAAGAAGATCAATTGTAAGTAGTTGGATTCATGATTACCTCCCATGTCTGTAATTTTGCATGTCACCTTTAAGAGGATATGACTCACATATCTTAAAGAGAATGAATCTCTATTGATCATAATACATATTAGGGATGATAAGAAATAATTGATCATTAAGTGGGTATGTGTAGGATATAAGATGGAGTGTGCAACACTAGATTATTGTCTAATCGTCTAAAGCATTCAAACACTTTGGTGAGCATGAAAAAATGTTAACAAGCATAAATATCTATTGCATGAAGATTTTGACAAGTTGTATCTAGCTTCATCTAACACTAAAGAAGGCTAAGTGTAACATGCCAATTGTTCACCCAAGTAAATTTTTCTAAGTTTTCACTTTCAAGTAAATAAACTATGTTTCATAACCATTTCCATAAAAAAAAAATTTCAAAGGAGAACAAATGAGTACAAACGACATAAAAAATTCCATTATTTGATTTCATTTTTAAATAATATTCCACATATTACAATATTTCCAAAGGTTGTGTACAAAATACATACATAGCTCAACTGAGCTTCAAAGCAATAGATATAGATGGTCCAAGAATCTCCTTTCAAATCTTGGTCACCTACTGAGGAGGAGAATCATCACTCATGCGCTTTTCTACCAACCATGGACTCAAATGCGGTCCCTCGCACATCTATCATTCGATAGATGGCCCTACTCTTTGATGAAGAGATTGTTGGGAATAGGATGCCATATAATTGCAATCCTAAACATATTTCATGTATCTCCTAAGTCCTTGGAAAGTGTTCCCCAACACTAGGATTAGAAAGAGATTAAATTCGAATGAAATGAACATGTAAAATAACATTTGTGATTGTTCCTAAATGATAGGAACATGTGGGGATGTCCAAGAAGAGCTCCTACAAGATAGGAGCGCATGGGGCTCCCACATGGAAGGTGAAACCCACCTTACTTCAGTTAACTGCTTGGAGGATCGATAACACTTCAGTAATACATGTTTTGATCCTAGAAATTAGGGATTGATATTTATATGAGTGGAGTGGCACTATCAGTTCAGTATCAGTTCAGTATCAATTTAGTTCAGTTCAGTTCAGTTCAATTATGGTTCAGTTATCTTTAGTTGCATGTAGTTATTTTGAGTTGAATGCAAGTTGACTTGAGTTGACTTGAGTTGCATGACTAATGACTTGAGTTGCATGATAGATAATGGGTGGATACTTTCAGTTAAGTGGGGATGATCAATCATGCATAGTGTTTACATGAATTGGTGGAGAGATATGTTTCAGTTAACTAAGATTGACCTGGGACCACCTTGGGTGCCCAAGTTGGCATCTTTTAGTTAACACCTTTTGCATGAGAATATATTTACAAGGCTCAGTCAAGTGGGCCCATTCTTGGGCACCAACTTTGAGATGAAATTTGCATGATATCTTCTTGACCAAAGTTCAATTAAGTGTTCAATTTGGGGCGCCTAAATTGAGGAAGACTTTGGTTTGACTTCAGATTACATTGTGGAACTCTACTTGCCCAATCCAGGTGTAGATTTTTGTGAGGGGATTTATTCTCTTGTTTTGTACAACTCTTATGAGTTTACATGCTCATATTATTGTCTATTAATTACAACAAGTGTATGAGAGTTCCATGAGAGTTTATTGCAGGTTGTGAAGAAGGATTGTAGAAGGAAAGGAAGCATATCAATCAAGGATTGATACAGTATTATTGTAATCTTGTTCTAAGGTTAAATAATACAAGCACTATTGATTCTGGTGGAGTTTTTTCCCAAAAGGGTTTCTCCACATATATGTTGTGTCACTTCTATCTCCTTGTCTCATTCTTCTACAATATTCTATCTCTTTTTACAATTGGTAAAATTGATCTAAACAAACTAATCATCCACAAAGAATTGTGACAAAGAACACTTAATTAGATCTACAATCTCATAGTTTTACAAGTTTTAAGCTACGATATTACCTTCATTTTCAACATTTGGTATCAGAGCTAATGGTTGGTTAGGATTTGGGACACCTTTCTCTTAAAATTTTGAAGGTTTTTGGTTGTAGTGGGAGCTTTTACTATTGTGTTATTGCAAATCTATAAAAGAAGATGTTAAAATGAGTTCTACTTCTCGTCTAGATATTGAAAGATTCAATGGATCTAGTTATGAGATGTGGAAACTAAAAATGGAGGATCTCCTTGAAGAGAGAGATCAGTGGTTAGTTGTTTGTAATGAGACAAATCCATCTACAACAACGTCAGATGTGGATTGGGCTAAGCTTGATAAGAAGGCAAGGGGTGATCCCACAATACTGGTTTACAATTTTTGGCTAAACTGGACATTGAAATAATTTTTTTTAACTAAATCTTCACTTTCGGGCACCTATAACTACTAAACCGTGAGGAATTTGAAGATGATGCAAACTATAATTTCATGACATTTTTTTTGTAGATTCTAAATATATTTTTTTCAAAAATTTTGGAATCAGATTGCACTTCTTTTTCCATCTCCCTCAAAAACTAGTTTTTTTCAGAAAACAACATTTTTAAAAAGTGATGCTCATCGTATAACGCATAATTTTTTTTCCATGAAGGATAAAATTCTAATTCTTTTGAATTTAGATTTGTAACTCTTTTGAATTTAGATTTGTAACTCTGATATCTAGTGCTTCCACTTGGTTAGATAGTTTTTTATTGAATATTTTTTTCTTTAATCAAGTTTTGAAGTCAAACCAATTACAATTCGGACATGGCGTGGTAGAGCATAAATTTTTGTATGTATCAAAATTCTTTTTCTTTTGTTGGATCAAGGACTTCAATATTTGGTGCACTCATATTTTTCAATTTTTTTTTGATAATCTGCTATTTTTCCACATGTGAGAACAAAGAATTTGATTTTTAGGTTAAAAACTATGTTTAATAAAACTAAAAAAAAATACATAATAAAACCAAAACATATTAAAATTATATTCATTAGATAGCTCGTTATGAGGACTACCTGATTCCAATTGGGCTGTGAAGTCTCCACCATTTTCATCTTCAACCTGAGCTCCGAAGTGAAAAAGATTTGATTTTTTTGTGAACAAGGTCAAAAATCAGGGAAAGGGGGGGTTCAAGCGAACCAGGGTTCATTCAAACCCTGGTTCATTTGAACCCCCTTCCATAAAGGGGTTTCCATTTTTTTTTTTGGCCGATTGGTCTGTACATGCATTAAATGGGTTAGCTCGAACCCTGGTTCAAGCGAACCCTCTTTTGGTTCGTTTGAACCCCCAAAATGAAAAAATTTGGCATGGGGTCATTTTTTACAAGTTTTCCTTCCTCATTCGAATTGTAAACCAATTTTGTGGGTTTACCCTAAGAGGGACCATAAGGTTATGTCTTGTTGATGTTGTTCTCTTAAATGTTTCAGATGAAGCTATCACATATAAATTGTGGAAGAGGATAGGTGATATCTATCAAACCAAAAGTCTTACTAATAAGTTGTATCTAAAAAGATAGTTGTATTCTTTAAAGATGAAAGATGGTGATTTTGTTGCACATCATTTAAATGCTTTCAATTTGATTCTAAGTCAGTTAGCATCTGTAGATGTAAAGCTAGAAGATGAAGATAAATGCATTTTTTTACTTTGTTCTTTACCAGAGTCTTGGGAAAATCTAATTGTTGCTATCAGTGGTAGTGGTACAGATCCTAAGATGGACAATATGATTCCTACTCTCCTAAGGGAGACAAGAAAGGAAAGGGTAAGTCCAAAGGATGGTCTAAAACCCTTGGTAAGAGTAAGGTAAAGTATTGGAATTGTGGGAAACTGAGACATGTAAAGAAGGATTGTAAGAACAAGAAAAAGAGTTATGATGCTTCTACAAAGAAATCCTCATATGACAGTAATGATGCATTGGTCATTTCATCTAATATTGTTAGTGATGACTCTTGGCTTATTGATTTAGGTTGCTCCTATCATATGAATCCTAACAAGGAGTGGTTCACTAAGTATACTACATATGATGGAGGGAATGTCTTCTTTGGAGATAATAGCACAACAAAGATTGTGGGAAAAGGAGAGGTAAAGTTGTGTTGTAGTGATGGTAGGGTTAAGACCCTTAATGATGTTTTACATATTCCGGGACTTGCTAGAAATCTACTTTTTGTATCTAAGTTCAATGATTCTAGAATGCATGTGACATTTTTCAAAGGTGGTTGTAGATTGGTGAAAGGGAATATGGCGGTTGCTAAAGGATCTCATATTGGGACTTTGTTTAAGCTTAATACCTCCAATTTGAATAAATCATCCAATGTAATTGAAGTTGAAAATACATGTATGTTGTGGCACCATAGATTGGGCCACATTGATGAAAAAGGTCTTAGGACCATTCTTAATAAGAAATTGGTTGATGGTATTCCTGATTATAATATTGGAAAAAAATAAAATTGTGAGCATTGTGTGTTTGGAAAGCAATCTAGATCTTCATTTCCTAATGGAACAAATAAAGCTAAAAGATTATTAGAGATTCTTCATTCAGATGTTATGGGTTTTGTTATCAATCAAATATGCACCTTTTTTCATATTTGCAAAAATCAGACTATCTGTTGAAACATGGAAACTCTTTTCAGATGTGGGTGATCTATGCGAAAAAGAGAATCTCCAGAGTGAGTTGGTTCTCTGAAAGATGAATACTACTCTAAGAATTTTCTGGGAAAAGGGGAAAGGATAACTGAAATTAAAACTTAAATCTAACTGATATTTCACTAGAAGTTATGAGATTCAAGCACTGACACCCACAACAGATTTCCTATCACAATAACTCTCACAATCTCACTAGCACATACTTCCATCAGTAATTTGCATGAAGATTCCTAGATGAAATACAACATACAACCTGAAACTATTCAATTCTAAAACACAACTTACAACAGCAAGACATAAAAGGATTTTGATTTGAATCACAAGGACATCAAATTGCTATTATAAAATGAGACAAAAAGTTGAGAAGGAGAATTATGTTGCTTTATTAAAACTGAAAGAGTGTTTTTGCCAATATCTGAGTACAAAATGCTTACAAAACTCTTTGCATGCACAAGAGAGAAAGAAGCAATGATTTGAACTGAGAAGAAGAAAAAACTAAGTCTTCTTCAAGATAAACAACTCCAAAACCCTAATCCGAGCTCAAGAATAAAGCTCAAGGAAAAGGTATCAAAACTGCCCCAAAAGTCTGCAAAAAAGCGGAAAAAACACACCTTTTTCATGCTCACACTGTCCAACCTCTAAAAATATACTAAATTTGCTTTAAAAGAAAATAAAGCACCCTATCCATCCAACATGCATCTCAAATCCGACCAAGGCAGTACCTCTCAAAAATCTGCTAAAAATAGCAAAGAATAAAGCGATTTATAAAAACACCGCTTTAATCTTGCTTTACATGATATGCAAATTTTCATAATTTGACTAATTTTTGCAACTAAATATTTCAAAAATCTTTTGCAAAAATTACAACTTATCTCCATTTACAATGCTTGATTTTCTTAAAAAATCATAAAAATACAAGGCATATCTCTTATGAATATTTCAATTGATTTCTTTTAAAATCAATTAAAAACAAACAAAGCTAAGGCACAAATCTTACCAAGGCACCTGAAACAGAAAACCTTAGTCATTTATTTTTGAAAAAATCCCACCCCATAAGATTGATTTCTATAGATAAAATTTGGGCATGAATATTATTGATTTCTCTAAAATCAATAAAAAATGAAAACTAAGGCACAAGCAAAATAAAACAAAAGGCTTCTATTGGCCACCATGGGTATTTAGGCATAAACCCTAAAGTCTAAGGTTATAAAAATGTTTCATTGGCAAGCCGAAAGACTTAGGCAAAATCGAAATATGAAGACCTTCATAATGCTCGACCTAAGACATAAACTTAAGGCATTAATCCTAAATGAAAAGCCCATTTTCGAATTAGGGCATGAAGATGGACAAAACTTGGATCAAACCCTAAAATCACATTTCATTTATCACTTGCAACTCTAGAAAACTTTGCCTGGAGGAGATGCCGCCACCATCATGCTTAGGGTTTTGGTTTTCTGTGGGAGATTTGAGCCCCATACTTGTTGTTTTTGTTGAATTTGCACAAGTTCCTGGCGGTAAGAACATTCTCAAGCTCTTTTGAGCTTTGTTGTTGTATATTTTTCATAGATTTTGGCCGTAAGGCTGAGGCCATAAGTGTAATTTCTAATGCATATCTACGTTTATGTGTGTTTAATGTTGACACCATACCATTTGGCCGCCATGTTTGAACTCGACCTGGGCATTTTTGCTTGATTCTTCAATGCTCAGTTGTGGGTCTTTCTCCAATGATGAGGGTAAGTAAATTTCTTCCTTTGCCAAGAATTTCACTCTTAATAGCTCATCTTGAGCTAAGTTTAAAAAAAAAATATAACCAATGACACAGGTCGTGGCTATTGTATTTGAGATGGTTATTGAACCCTTGTATCTCTATTGTTGTATTTTCCTCTGTCTGTATAAGCCGCCATGTACTTGCTCAATATGAGCTTTCAAAACACTATTAGACTTGGCCCACATGATTTCTTCTACTTTCTGTTGTTTCTTATAAAACCCTCTCATGGGTGACTTGAAAATAATAGAAAGCATCTATTTTGTTTATCTGTAGAAATCTCCATATGGGTAACCTGGAAATGGTACCATCTGTATTTTAAACTCAAAACCCCAATGCAGGTATACTGGAAATAATGGGAAATTTGTATATTGAATCAAAATGGCATGTGGGTATTCTGAAAAAGTAGACAATAATTTGTATGTTTACATTTTGAATTATGTAAAAACCCTTATATCGATAATTGTTACCTTTGAAGCAATCTGCATTTGGATTTAAATACTCATATGGATATTTGATATCTTAAAGAAATCTTTGTATTTTGACTGAAACCCTCATATATGTATTCATTCTGAGAGCTAAAAGCTCAAAATTGAGATTGTGCACTTTGATTACATTTTGCATTTTAGTAGAGACCTCTTCCATATATTTGTATTTGCTTGCATTTTCAAGTGTCATTTCCATGTTCTTTTGAACTATCCTTTCACACATAAATATTTTTAATTTAACTCTGTAGATTATTTGTTTGCTTTAGTCTCTTATGCACTCACAGTTACGCTCTTCATGGATGCACTCCAAACCCTCATTCATACCATTTCCTTTGTTAACTCTGCTCATTCTGGAAGTAACTTTTCACATTGCAATTTTGTTCGATCTGTTCATATTTGCTTGCCTTTAACACCATGTTGAATATCCTTAAAAACATACCTTGAAAGCATAGCTAAATGATACAAACAACTTTCTGAAACAATAATACCACAGTTGCATTGATACATAACACAGTGGATTAATTTGATGCTTGAAAACATAAAGCTCCCCTCATGCTTGTCTATCTTTTCATAATCTTGGTCTTTAACCTAGCACTCTTCATGCATTTTTATGCTCCATTATTTAAAACTGCTTTATGCCTTGCTCTCTTCTGAAATGAAAATCTATAACATTTCTCTTTGTTGAGGCATTATGTATGCTTGTTCACTATCACTGTCATGAGCATGAACATTGTTGAACTTTGCATAATATTATGAACATGATGAACAAATAATACTATGGCGGAAGAATATAACCATACAACAATGTTTGAGGTGAATGTACTCAATTGAATTGATTGAGCTGATTAAACCCACTGTTCACCTGTAGCTTTCAAAAACATATTTGACTATTATGAGTGAACAGTCGGCTTAATAACTTGATGGATGAACTCTTAATAACTTGATGGATGAACTATGTTTTACTCTTTCAGTTGTATATTTCCTTTCTTTATGAACATGATGATTGCAATCTCCTTCTCAACCCACTTGTAATGTATAAGGGGCAGCATGCCGAGCTCTACCCTTGTGGGAGCTCATTTTTCTCCACATGCTTGATCTTCAAATGATAATCAACTTCATGATTTTCCCTATACTTGCACAAAGAAACAAACGACATTAGCATAAAACAATATATGATGATGTTGATGTCTCTCTTTTAGCTCATGTTTATGCACTTTTCTTGATTGTTTCAGTATATGATTAGTAGCATACTACATTATCGTTGATGGTTCATGTAGGTATATTCATAGTTAGAGCTCTAACATCTCTCTTTTCCTTCCTATAGGTCAATGGAGCTCGAGGAAGACAAATGGTGCACCACTTCTGCGTCAATCATCAACCAACAGGCAATGATGATTATGTCTATACTTATGTGACTTCCTTTTATGCATCTTCCATAGTGTGTGTGATGCTTGTGATGCATTGTAACAATTACATCCACGGCTTGTGTGGATATTTAATTTCATTCTTTATGCTTTTCATTTTGAAAAGAAAATGCATTTCAATGCAAATTTGTATCATCATTTGAATTCTCGCAATCAAATGAAATGTTGTAAACATGAATCACTTTATGAAATAAATGAAAGCATTCAGTCATACTTTATTGTTTGTATGTTCAATCTTGTACTCCATTTGATTGTGAAACACTGAAAAGCAATTTCTTGAAACTCAGTTTCCTCATTTCAATGCATAATTGTCACTTATAAAATGATAAATAAGATGCAATCAACACTTAGCATATGCAGAAAAAACTGTATTTTCACTTTAAGATATAATAGTATTTAATCAGCTCCACCAATTGAGTTGTAGTGAAAATTTGGTAACAGGTCCTATGGATATTGACTCTATTGGAAAATCTAGATATTATGTCACATTTATTGATGATGTCTCAAGATACACTTGGATCTATTTTATGCATAACAAATCTGATGTGTTCAATAAGTTTAAAGAATTTAAGGCTTTAGTTGAGAAACAATTAGGTCATAAGATAAAAGTGTTGAGATCAGATAATGGTGGTGAATATTGTTCTAAGGAATTTGATGATTATTGTAAGCATGCATGAATTGTGAGATAGAAAACTACTCCATATACACCTCAACAAAATGGAGTAGTAGAAAGGATGAACTGAAGCTTAATGGAAAGAGCTAGGAGTATGTTAAGTAGTGCTAAGCTAGATCAGTGCCTTTGAGTCGAGGCTGGAAGTACTTCTTGTTATTTAATCAATAAATCTCCTAGTTCATCTATTAAATATAAAAACCCTTGTGAAATGTGGTTAGGTAGGAAACTTAGTGTTGCACATTTAAGGATCTTTGGTTGTGAGGCTTTTGTTCGTGTGCCTAAAGAAAAGCGAGACCTAAGTTGGATCCAAAAGCACAAAAATGCATATTCAATGGTTATGGTGAAAATGTAAAAGGTTACAAGCTTTGGAATCCTCTAACCCGAAAAATTACTTTATCTAGAGATGTGATTTTTAGGGAATTTAGATCTTATACAGGAGAAGAACAACCAAAGGAGAAGGATACCTCTCAAATAGTTCCTTTTGAGAAGCATGAATATGCACATGTTGAAGAACAATTGGATGGATTGGATGAGGAGAGTTCACAGAGTTCTGAGATAGATGCTCATGATGAGCATATTGAGGAACAAGAAGAACCTTGTTTGAGAAGATCCACAAGACAATGGAATCTCATTGATATGTATAGCCCTCTTGATTTTCGTTGCATATTTGCTTCGATGAGTACTAATGATGAACCTAGATCTTATAGGGAAGCTTTTTCTTTAGATGAGAACAAGCTTTGGTCAAGCTATGCATGAGGAAATGGTTTCCTTGGATACTTGTGACACATGGGATCTTGAGAGTTTTCCCAAGGGAAGAAAGGCCATTGGTTGTAAATGGATCTTTAAAAAGAAAATTGGAGCAGATGGTAATCTCGAAAGGTACAAGGCTAGATTAGCAGCCAAGGGCTACTCCCAAAGAGAGGGAGTTGACTTTAATGAAATCTTCTCTCCTATTGCTAAATTAACTTCTATTAAATTCTTTTTATCTATTGTTGCTACTTATGATTTTGAGATAGAGAAAATGTATGTGAAAACTACTTTCTTACATGGGGATCTTGATGAGGAGATTTATATGAGGCAACCTGATGGTTTTGTTGTAAAAGGAAAAAAATTATTGGTTTGTAGGTTAAAGAGATGTTTATATGGATTAAAATAGTCACCTATAATGTGGTACCAAAAGTTTGATGCTTTTGCATTGAAAATTGGTTATGCTAGGAGTGAGGAAGATCATTGTGTATACATAAAATTTATTGATGATCAACTTTTAATTATTATCTTGTATGTTGATGACATGTTGTTTATTGGTAACAACAAGGTAATGATCAAAGAATTGAAAGCACAACTCTCTAGCACATTTGAGATGAAAGATCTAGGGGCTGCAAAATATATCCTTGGTATGGAGATCAGTAGAGATAGGGGTAACATAAAGCTTTTCTTAAGTCAAAGCAACTATGTTGATACTATTTTGAAACGGTTTAACATGCATGATAGTAAACCAATTAATATTACTTTACGAGATGGCACGAAGTTAAGTTTATACATGGGTCCTAAATTTGATTTTGATCATGAGGAAATGTCTGAAATTCCATATGCTAGTGCAGTTGGTAG